>PVHP010008475.1:0-53027 GCA_004024765.1 Zapus hudsonius | reverse complement strand
TGTGTGTGTGTGTGTGTGTGTGTGTGTGTGTGTGCAGCTGGGGTCAGTCTTGGCTCTCCCACACCCTGGACAAGAACACTTCGCCTGCATTCTTCCTTCTCCTCTCACAGTTGCATGCTTTGAGTTCTAGTTTCACTATTTTTCTTCCATCACACCAGAAACCATATGATAAGCAGGTACAAAAGGCTAATCATCTTTATCATTTCTCTTCTAATGGAGGGATGAGATTGGAGGAGAAGGGAGAAAATGATCCTCAGGAAATGAAAATTAGTGGGGCTTATCTTTATGGATGTATACAGTTTGCTTTATTTTTTTCCTTCTTTGGTTAAATGAATAGCTCTGAATGTTCACAATATATTTTAAGTGAGACTTAATTTTTATCAAAATAATTTCCAGTTTTTACTGTGGATGGTTGTTACATAATCTCATATTTCTATGCTTTACATCCCATATGATCTTCATAACAACATGAAAATCATGCAGAATAGAGATTTCCTCAAGGTCCCACAGCTGCAAAGAAAGCACAGCTTGATCCTGAAGCTCCATCTTCTTTCCATTATCATATCTTGTATTTGACATTCAGAATACTGGCATTAGACCGATTTAGATTCAATTACTTTCTCTTTAGATAGAAATGCTTTACACCAGTACATTAGGACTCTGTGAAGCGAGCCCTTTCATTTTATGTTCTGTGGAACAGGTAAACAAACATGTGGTTTTATCCCACAGAACAAATACTTTATTATCATCAATGAAGTGACATCAATTCTAAGGAAACAGAATCACCAGAGAAAGAAATCAATGGAGCCTGATGTACAAAGTGAGCATTAGCTATCCAGTGTGGTCTAACCTGTGAGCACCTGGACAATAAGTCTCTGCCTAAAAGGAGGTAGATGGCATTCCCCTAGGATGATATCCAATGTTCTCACAGTGTTTATACCCACGCTCCAGAAATGTACATTCACAGATGCACACACACATCCATTAATATTATTATGACATTACAAATATTATTCTTAAAATATAATTAGCTAGTTGTGCACCAAGCAAAGCCCCATTGCTGTAAGATATAATTCAATTCCATCCTTATGTTTTCCACTGTATCTTACCCAGGATGACTAGTATTAATCATTTTTTTTTTATTTTCCAAGGCTGAAAAGACATTATATGTAAGGTGATCTATGGAAAAATTCAGGGATCAAAGAGAGAGTTGGATATATTTTTTAATCAGCTGATTATGTGGTTTTGAAGTTGGTGAAAAGGATTTGGAGTTGTTATTTCATCATCCAAGTGATAATGACTACCCTGCTTCCCTGCATTTGAAACCAAATATCTCCTTTAAAAAGCATCCTAAGGGGTCCTAAGGGTAGCATCTTTTTCAAGGTAATAATGTCACATACCAAATGAAAATACTGACTTCCTTTTTGCTCTAGTCCACTACACTATTCTTACTCATAATTTCTCGCTCTTTCTCTCTTTTTCACACACACACACACACACACACACACATTCACACACACACACACACCACACATTTTACTCTATCTTGAGGAGAAAATATCCTTTCAAACTCCTTAATTTATAATTTAAGGAGTTTTTGTTAGATCAAAAGGAACAGGAGAATGAACAGAAGGCAAAGGGCATAAAAAGCTTTAATATTTGAGTGATTGCGTGATATTTGGAGCAGCTTTTCTGCCGGCTGATGTACAGCCGAAGCAGAAAAAAGAAAGCAGGGTGATTTGCTCAAGGTTGTTCAATGTGAGTCAGAAAAGATTGGATATTTGTATGTGAGTCAGAATTGACGTCTTTCTCCCCTGAAAAGGAGTATTTGTATGTGATTGGCTTCAATCCCAAAAAGTAAACACAATCACATTTCATACATTTCATGGAGCAAACAAGGCGTAACTGCTTTTTGTTGTTGCTGTTTTACTTTTTTTATATATATATAAGAGGAGTGCTGGAAGGCTGCAGGGGAAAAAGTTTTGCTATGTAAGAAACATATAAACACAGTATTTGACAGGAAGGTGGTGGAGACTGAAACAGATGTTTCTGGATAAGCATTGAGTCCAGGAAGATGTTGAGCAGAGACAGAAATGGGAAGATGTAGTACCTTGCTAAAAGGAGCACGGAAGATATGGGGTTAAGGGAAGTTTGAGTCAGGCTGAAGCCCCAGGTAGTCTCTGCACTGAGATTCCAGGAGGAGCTTCCCACCCTCCACCCTTAATCCTAAACCTCCTGGCTCCCTAAGCATGCCACAATGAACCCTCACCCCAGCAGGGCTGACAATAGGTGACAGTCTCTCCATAAGTTGCCACCACTGAACTCCTGTCCAGAATCACATACTTCCGGCCATTCAACTTATGCAAAGCAGGCATTCGCAGGTTGCTGACCACTACCAATCCCTTTTGCCCATTTCTGCCCCTGCCTCTCCTTTTTTCTCTATACAACCAACTGTATTGATACAATAAATACAATAAATGAGAGCTCTCCACTGCATTCTCCCAGACAACTTTGTCCTTCACTCTCCAGAGAAATGAGCTGAACACTAAAACATATAGAGCCGCCCACAGCGGCACTCTCCAAGGGGGTATCCTCTGCCATACTCCCAGAGCTGTAGCTAACATGGAGAGCCGCCCAAGAGTGGGGGGTCTCCAGGGAGTGTTCTCCACATGGAACTCCCATGGGTACTCAGGCCCACCAGCTCACAGCCATCCAGAGGTCACTGGCTCCCTCCCTGCCCAGGTCCTCCAGCAAGCCTCAGAACAAACCACCCAGAAAGAAGTGCCAGCACCTGGCACCATGGGCAAACGGAGGGAGCTGGGGATGCCATCAGCCATCACTGGCAGCTGAGTCACCCAGCGGACCTCATCCTGCAGCTGCTGCCCGGCATCTGGGCAGCCAGCAGAAGGAAACAAGACAACAGGAAGGTAGTAAGTAAACAGAACTGGGGAGAGAGCCTGTGCTAGGTTTCCTGAAACTTCCTAAGCTCCTTTACACATACACCTCTTGGTAACTCTTGGTTTCTCCTCACCCTCTGTAACTTTCCCTTGTTCACAATGTAACCTCTTGGTTAATAACTGAGTATATATAGAGTTAAATAGCACTGCATTCAAATCTGAAAGCTATTTTCAACAAAGCTCATTTAACCCTCTGCGCCTCAGGCTTTACTATCTGAAAAAAAAGCCTGGATACTATAGTCTGTGCTGCAGAAGTTATTATGAAAGTAAATGAGAGACCAAGGGTTTAGCACACAGACAGTGGTGAACATATGGTGGGAAATGCTATCGTATTGATGACACAGATTGTATAGATTGTTCACATTTCCTAGTCTTCACAGCTATCTAGAATGGCTGTGAGTAAACCATGAGGCTATTTAGGAGTCATTCCAATAGGTCTTGCTACCAAATTCTAACACCTACCATTAAAGATTTAGTGAGAATTTTGAATCATCTGTAGTATTGAGAACAAATCTACTCTGCTCAAAGAGAGGCATTTCACTTCCTTGTCACATAGATTCCTTTTGCTTTTTAGAGCTTTTATATGATGTCCCAAAATGTGCCCCTTAGAAATGGAGACAATGAGAGAAGCAGGAAGGTCACTCTGAATCTTCTCTCTGAGGGTCAGCACACAAGTTCAGCCATGATCCCAGCCAAGTTGTACTTCCCCACAATCACACTTACACTGGGCACCATCAAGGAATTGTCCAGGCATTTTTCTGCTTATGTGGGTACTGCCACTCTTGGCAGAAACCAGAGGCTCACAGACCAAAGAGTCATTTGTTCTACTCACCTATGTTATTTGCTTTGTTGAACTCAGATCTTTGCGTGAATGTCAAATCATATTGACCACATGAAGCTAGATTGGCTAAATTTATGCTCCTCACAAGGTTTTTGGGTTGAATAGGTAGATGTTAACATCATCTCCCTAAATGGCTTACCTCATTCAGTCTATGCCTCTCCACTCCAGTCATCGGTTTAGTATCTAGGAAAGGAAAAGTATAGGTATAAGAAATAAAAAGCATATAAGCATTCAGATAAGTATAGTACAATTAACTACGATTAACACCATCTCACTTCAAAATTGAGGAAAAAAAAACATAAGTGCAGTTAGAGAAAATAATATTCCTATTGAGCGACTCAAACACTATCTTAAGAATTTAGACACACACGGAGTATAAATTCAGAAATGGCCTGGCAAGATGAAACAAGAATCTTCTTAGAGTCATTTAATCTCTAATTTTAATTTTCTGAATGCAAAGAGCCCCAGCAGTACTCAAGCTCGTTAGCTCAGGTAGGGGTCTGGCAAGTGAAGCCAGTCTAATTATAAAACGCCTTGGAGATAGCAAGTGTAACATGTATTTGCTCTTGTGTGATTTGACTGCTCCAAAGGTATAACCCACATGCTAATAAAGAACTGTAATTCCTGCTGGTATAGAAGTGATCTATCCGATACTGTCTGTAATCACATACTTGGGCACAAATGTTTTCCTTAGCATGAAAGAACACTGACAATGTTCTAAACCTTTGGGGATTACATGTTTTAATCACCATAGCAAAGACTGCTTCTCTTTGACCATGTCCATTATGTTCTTCAGAGAAATTCACAATCAGTTTTGATTGATATACTTTGCAAATTTATTTAATGAAAGTGTGCACAAAATTTCTGCCCAAATGCTACAAATCCTCTATGATGCTAAAATGCTATAACTTTGAATTACTTTAACTTCTATGATTTACGATTAGTACTATTTTATTGTAGCAAATATGTTGTATGTATTACATTAAGTTAAAGATTTATATTCAAAATGTGAAGGTGAAAGCCCACTTATTAATATTTTAAATGTAGTATAAGCATATTTTCTTCAATATATACAATCCTAACCTAAACCTAATCTATTTTCAGTATCAATACTCAGCCAAGCTTTATGTAATAAATCAAAAGGAGACATTGTATATGCATTATTAGATATAAGACATGTGAAATGATAGTATTAGAAATAAATCTTCATTAAAATCACAGAGGAAAGTAAATTAGTCCACGAGCTTCCATTAAAAATTGGAAAAGGATTCTTGAATGTGCAAAGGACTTTGTTTCACATATAATTCATCTAGTCTGACATTTCCCAATATCGCCAGTGTAACAATTCTCACTAAAAATATTGGTAACCAATCAATATATCTTATGATGTTTTGAAATTATTAAATTCCCCATCGCATTCTTTTCTAGGTCCCAGTTCACACTTATATGTAATCCTCAAGAACACTTAACTATACCATGCCAGCATTATTCATCCCAGCCAGGAACTGTTTTCTCATACACATCGAGTTTCTCCCAAACGTGGGCTGAACTAGGTGCTTTTAGAAATGGTGCTACACTGGCTTGCTTAGAGTTCCATCATAGCATCTTTCATGCAATCTTATAGCTGGGGATTTAGCATATGGTAGTGTATATGAGGTATTTACATCTCACAGTGATGATAAAACAACAATTCACAGGCATTTTATAATTTCCTCATCCACTAATCAGAAATAATGTTGAGGCTTTAGCCACATAAATGGTCGTTTTTTCCTCTGTACCAACTCCCTGTAAGATCAGAAGAGATAAGAGAAAGGAAAGGCAGGGAACAGGGGAGGAAGAAAGGAACTTCTTATGGATTGCTGAATAGGGGATGTTGGAAATCCACAGTTATAGCCAATAAGTAATGTGGAAGACGAGTTCAAGAACTTCTGTGTGGGGAACAGTTGTCCAATCTTCTGCAGTGTCCGTGAACAAGATGAATAATGGCTGAAATCTCTCTGACTATTCACTGCTACCTTTAATCGTCACAGACACTAGACCCAGTCAATGTTTCTTTATAGTTAATAGCACTTCTGTCATTTATATATCTTCATTTTCCTGCACAGAGTCTGGTACAATTTGTATTTCTGGTAAGAATTAATTGAATAAAAAGAATGCCTGGATAAGTAAAATTCTGCAGTTACTTTCTTTCAGGAGCAGAATATATTAAAAGATGAGCATTTAACATATATGTAATAGATCTGACATCCCATCGTGCATGCACAATGACCTTGTTCATCTTGCTTTAATCAAGGATAAGAACTGTCCAAAAAAGATAATTAAAAGAACAAAATATAGGTCTTACATTAGAGTGGAATGGGAAAAAAAAGAAGTATCAAGATTCAAGAAAGGCAAAATGAAAGTTTCATTAATTTAATAAAAATTAAGTTGGAGGCAAATTGTCAAGTACAAAGGATTTAAAAAGCCAATGTTTTGAGTGGGCTCACCATCTGATGGGTGAAAGAAAGAGGAGCTGAATCACAACCCTGCCTCTCTCAGCAGAGGAAAGCCTAGGCATTGCAGGGCCCAGGAGGAACAGTGCTCCTCTCTCTCTCTCTCTCTCTCTCTCTCTCTCTCTCTCTCTCTCTCTCTCTCTCTCTCTGCCAAATATGCTATCAGGAGTGTCTTCCTACAACTCTCACCTCAAGGGTGAGAACAGTTCACCAGGTAGCCAGGAAGCTACCAGACAAAATGGCAGCATGGGAGCTTGGGAATTAAAATCTCTCTAAAATTTGAAGTTCACAAAAGGCAGTGCTTGCCAACATGAGGGCATGAAAACATAGATGATAAAGCTGGCATGGAGGTCTGGCTCACATGAGGAATGTATGAAGAAGTGAATGCTACAAGTAAAGATATTCTGAGTTGAGAAGGAAATTCTCTCTCTCTCTCTCTCTCTCTCTCTCTCTCTCTCTCTCTCACACACACACACACACACACACATACACACACACATACACACACACACATACACACAGTTCTGATAGTTTGCTCATCTGTTTTGAGATATAGTGCACCAGTATCTTTGCCGAGATACATCTGTGAGAGCAAAGCAAGGAAAATGAATTCAAGTTGGCTTTGTACAATTCTCCTCAGGAAAGACAACCAGACTAGAGAACACTAGACAAGAACTGACAGGATGTGAGAGCTGTGTGGATATGAAGGGTGAGGGTAATGTGAGAGGTTGAGGAAGGTCTAAAGATTTGTGATTTTTTTCAAGGCTGAGTGGGTGATGGTGGCTTTAGTCACCAAGACAGGATATGTAGACTGCACAGTTCCTAGAAGGACAGATGGTGACTTCAGTCCAACATGTTACCTGTGAAGCATGTGTAAAGCATGCCTGCCTTTTGCACAAAGGAGACTACCCAAGCTTGCACATATAGATAAGCATCAGTCTATAGATGATAGAACAAAGAAATAGAACCAAAATGAGCTTATTCAGGAGTGGAGAAGTTGGACAGGATTTAAGAGAAAAAGTCACTAATAACTGGGGTAAGTTACAAGAAAACCAGTTGAAATGGGAAGATGAAATCCTTCCTAACACCACTTGCTTCCCAAACCTGCCTACCCAGATTAAATTCCAAAACCATCTTTATAATTCTGACACACACAAAAAAATGGTGCAAGCAAGTTCATTTGTAGTGGCAAGAGGCCCTGGCATGCCCACTCCCCACCTCTTGTAAATAAATGAATAAAACAATTGAAGAAAGAAAAGAACATTGAGATCTGAACAGCAGGTTTTAAGAGAAAATAAGCTCAAGAAAAGCATGTATTTATTATCCATAAAAGTATAGCAAAAAGAAAATTTAGATTTGGCTTCAGTGGACATCAATATCTACCATCTTAAAAAATATCAATGGATATTAATAAGCTCCACTCCAAGGAATATGCAGAGAGAGAAAATATTTTCAGAGGTAATGAAATGAAAGTGCTTCCATATTATAAATCATATAAATATTTGTCATCTTGTCCCTTTCCTTCTTCTGTTCCTATTGACATTCAGATAACATTAGCATTGACTGTGCATGCTAATCAAATGCTCTACCATTGAGCTACTTCCAGCAACCATTATATATATATATATATATATATATATAGAGAGAGAGAGAGAGAGAGAGAGGGAGAGAGAGTCTTTCAATGAGCACTTCAAGGAAATGACAGCATCATGTTCAAGCCTTGATAAGTTTGTCTCTAAGTTCTTAAGAGACGGTATCAATCAATTCCAAGTCAAAGCACTAGAAATAGCTTCAAGAGAAGGTAGCTATCAAACTGGAACCATGAGTGGGGTTTGGGCATATGGAGAAAAGGAGAACCAGTCTTCCCACTGAGGAGGGCCCCCAGTGGGATGGCGACAGGGAGGAGGGAAATGTAGTACCACCACAGATTTGCTCATACAATTTATCTAAATTATTGACAATAAAGATGTTTTTTAAAAGGTGCTACAATCCTAGTAGATTCTCAGTTAAATTCTATGCAGGGAAAACCATTGTCCACAGATTATATTTTAGCAGATGAGTCTAATCACCAGAAAGGCTGTATTTGTGGTTAAAGAATTGAAAAAACTGCTTTGGAGATGCATGTCCTTTATACATAAATGATGACCAAGTCAATGAAAGATTTAATCCAAACTGACAGGAATGCTGACGCCCTAGTTGGATCCAGGTGTGACAGTTATTTCGGTACATCTGGGAAACAGCTGCCGAGCCTCACTGTTTTTGTTCAACTTCAAATGGTGTCAGGATTAAAAAGGATATAGGTGATTAGAAAGTGGTGCACATTTCAAAATGGCACAAGGGATTCTGAGTATTTCTCCTGTGTGTAGATTCTGAATTGCCTTCCTTTTACAGAGCTATCATGATAGAATTTCTAATAGTTTACCTTTTCTCATCCATGCTTGGAGGATGCCTGGGCTGGATGGAAGCTGTAGCTTGTTTAACAATTCTAAAAGCACTTTTCTCTCATGATTACACAGAACGAGTAATGGGAGAGTCATTTTCAAGGCCAGGCATAAGTGATTACTCACCGGAATGCAGAGGTTAGGAGAAGATGAGCCCAAACTGCTGCTGACAGTCAGTGGTATGATGCTGAAGTTGACCCTCAACTGCAAGAAGATGCAGAGAGTACACCTCTGAGCTAGACAGCTGATGAGAAGCCTTCTCCTTGGGATTCATACTACAACAATAGGCTAATAGATTTATGCCATAAAGGCACTGACCTTTGTGGGCAAGAACATTTTCTCACAGGAGAGGAAAAGGCGTAGTGTGTCCCTGTGTGCTACAGTTTTGACAGTGACTGACAGCTTGGGCTGGCCCCAGTCTCTAGGAAGTGTATGCATAGACTTTTGCATTGTTACCCTTTGATTAACTTCTGACACATTCTGTAACATAAAACTCATACAGGGAAATTGCTCTGCAATGCAGGCTGCAATATTTAGAAACTTTGCTAGTGAGTGCTAACTATATACTAAAGCAGCTTGGCCTGAAATACTGTGCATAGTGCGTGCGTGTGTGTGTGTGTGTGTGTGTGTGTGTGTGTGTGTGTGTGTGTGTGTGTGTTGAACACATTTCATCTTTAAGCTTTCATACTCATAAATGCTATTATTTAAGGGCAGTGTTTGGAAAAGCTTCTTCACATGTTATAGACATATTACACATGAAGCGATGTAAGGCTGAGATGGAAATAAATAATGCATGAAGTCAGAGGCCTGAAGCAAATGTCAACTAATTTCAAAATGGGTCAAAATCACAACAATTAAGTCCCTGACGTGTGAAGTCATTTTTTCTCCCTAAAATATTAACCAACTTGCTTTGCTACTTCTAGATTGATTTGTAGAGCATAAAAGGTCATTTTGGAGGCAGAGGGGGGAATTTGGCTTCTACAAGCCATCCATAATGAGAGCCAATAAATTAGGTAAAGCTCCTGTTTACCTAAGCTGAAATATTGATGTCCACGACCACATCGAATGCAAATCTCTACATTAATCATTTTTCTCTAGTCGGGGAATTCAGACCATGGTAACACATGCTTTGATAGACCTATACATCATAGTTACAGCAACATTAGACAGTGCCTCCGTGACAGAATACAAATATATTGCAATGGATTTCCTTCATTTTTCCCAGCCTTACTTTATTTGTGTCAGGATACTCTTCTGGTGTGTGTGAGCTTTTGACATGGGTTTAAGTTTTCTTTTGGGCTCAAGAAATAAGTGCAGATTTGTAAGAAGAATTTCTTTTTATTGGTTACCTTCTAAGCAAGTTAGAGATGGTACATAGCAAGTTCCCTTAGAGTAGCACATGGAGGAGCTCATACCCTGGGTCTAATTTTCTCTCACAATAGTAATATCATCCTTGTTTCCTAAAGAATAAGCCATACGGTAGCACCTACCTCAGATTGGCAGAGTCCCTAGTAGAAAATACAGCTTCCTAGTTTCCATCCACAGAATGTGATTCAATTTCTGTAGTGTAGAGCCACGTAATATTTGTTTTATAAAATCCCCAGGTATTCATTTTACATGAAATTTAGTAACTCCTATGGATAGCTATCATCTCTAGCATCCTAATAATCTCTCTGGCATTGCCTCTTTGTGCAAAAAAAGTGCTTTACTTAGATAAATACATTCTAAACCTTTACTGAATATTCTACTTGTGCTTACATAGAAATCCAATGCAAACAATTTCATGTTCTAAGATTGCTATCAACTCTATAAAAGATTCCCCATTTATGATTTTCAACAGTGATGTTTTACTCAAGTTTCAGATTGACACGTGAAAATACCTGTTGGGTTTCCTCACTGGCTCTTTAAAGGTGGCACAGTTGACTGAATTAAAGCTCTTACCCATATAGACAATATTAAAGTACTCTTAACTTCTGCCACCCTGCATCTTTACCAAGGAAGTTATCAAATATATCATGTGTGGTATCTACCTGTAGTTTGTAGACCTCCCTGCTGTTCCCTCCCAGCTCTGGACAAAGTCTAGAGCTTTGATTGCTGGCTGCTACCTCTTTGATTTACTTTTCTATTGCAACAGGTTGTGGTGACCTCAGAAACACATGTTTTCTTAAAATGTAGTTCCCCAGTTTCTGTTTCCCTTCTGCCTAGAATGACCTCTGCCTGCTATTATTTCCCTTGAAATACTTATTAGTCAACAGTTATAGTATTCATTATTAAATGCTATTTTATATATTTATCAGTATCGTTAATGCTATTTATTTAATCTTGATTGCTTGCTGTGGATAACAATCGAACTGTGCACTGAAAAATGTGAAATAGTAATTTCAAAGTTCTTATTGATTCTCACAAGGATCTAATATATCTACTATGAGTAGAACTTTAAGCTATCCCTGATTGCCTCATTATTTCCTTAAGGTTTTCTTAAGGTTTGGGTGATATGTGCTCCATGCTGACAAATTCTTTTGTTGCTATTAGTACCAACACCCCTTGCACTTACTTCAACTAAAACAATCAGCCTAATCTATTGAAATAGATGTTTACATTTTCCTCTGTCTTTTCATCACTAGATTACCTGCTTCCTAAGGCAGAAAAAATTCAGCTCTGGTTTCAATGGATATGATCCTATATCTGGTACATTGCAAGTTCCCCACTCAACATTGCCTTCTGATTCATGGCTGCATAGAGTTTATTGTCATCAGAAGTTCTCCTCAGCACGATGAATAGAACAGTTGTACTGAACTTCAACATGGCATCAGAAACGTGTGCATATTTCTCCCTATGGTGTCCAGTCCTTCCTGTTAGATATATTCAGTAGTCAAAGTCTTGCTAGAAATTTAACAGCTACTGTCTACATTTCATGAATCTCAAAGTGATTAGCAAATCAGCTAAATGTTAGAAGTAGAGAATACCAAGTCACTGTAAAAGCAGAAACATTAGGCACACTGGCCTCATTGAACCGGCATGATGCCACAACGGATTTTCATTAGACTTAATGGATTCATGTGTATCAGAGAGAACAGATGTGGGAATTTATTTGGAGTGCGAAAAGAATTCCCTATGGAGAGGAAAGGGCAAATGACACCTTTGAGGGAGACAGAAACCCAAAGAATTAAGGGACTCAATGGGATAGCATCTTTTAAATAAGTCCTGATTTTTAAGAAGCTCAAACTCTTTTTTTTGAGGCTTAATACATGTATGCAACATATTTATTTGACCCACATCCCCCCAATCAAACTTTCTAATCTCTCACCTCCACCCACTAAAATCCATGCTTTGTCATATTTGATCCACATCTTACATGATGGGTCACTTGAATTATCATGGTTGACAGGCTTTTTTTTAGAGAATGGGCAACTTAGCAGTGGCCATACCACTGAAATGCACACGTCTCCCTCTCCAAGCAATCACAAGCTGTCTTTTGATACTTTTAATTATATTTTTATTATCACTAGAAGAACATAATTTTTAATCCTTGATAAATTTTTGAGCACATACTGTGGCCTAGGCATTTATATTGGCTATGCTATCTGCTAGGAATGCCTCTTTTTCTAGATCTGTACATGAGCACACTGAAGACGTAAGGCATTTTTTTGGTAACTTCCTCAAACTCGTGCCACATTACACATGCACATGATGTGCTGTGTACTCGTTTATTTTGGTGATTTGTGTTCAACAATAAATGTGTCAGGCTTTGAACTATGTGTTAGACATATAGAGATAAATAAAAGGCTTGGGGAATTTCCTATGCTATGGTAGAGTCATGGGAAATAATACGGAACATGCAAAGTGGTAGTTTTGCTAAGAGAGTCAGCCTGTGGCAGCAATGGAAGGAGCCATGATGACCTGGGAGAGAGGCCTGTGAACTATTAGGAACACCTCCTAAAAGGGCACAAAATGTCTAATTTCATGATGAAAGAATCAAGTTTTAAATTAAGGGAAAGAAACATATTAGTACCCCAGAGGTCTGCCGCAATTCACATTGTTCATCAGGTTTATTGCCAACATGTTTTTGACTAGGAAACAATAGATCACCTCGACTTTATGCTCTGAAGAGGATGCATTTGAGAAAAAAGTGTTGAATGGACCACTTGATTATAAAGATAGAATTACAAGGTGGTCATTGAGAATGAAACCCATAGGTATTTCATGCTGTAGTATTTGAAATGTGTGCAGTCATGGATGCAAATGGTGCCCTCGGTGATGGTTCAGATCACAGCTGACATAGTGTAAATGGAAGCCTTCCCCCAGATATTCTGTTGGGCCTTTTGACAAAATTTATGGGATTTTTTTTCTTCCTTGCACCCCTTCAACTTGGTCTGTATATCTTACTCTATGGGAAAGGAGACAAAGTGTTTAGCTTAAGCAATTATCCAAAAATGATACAACCCAAATAAAAAGTCCTTACTGATGAACCAAGAACTCTAAGGCTACATAGCTCATGCTTCATTTACTTAATTAAAAACAACAGAAAAAGTCCTGCTGAAGTCTTTGTCCATTTCTTTTCTGCCATCACAGCAGAGTGTTTTCTTCTGATGATGTCTGGTTGTCATTGTGGACAAGACATCCTATATTTCCTTTTTCTTAAAGTGCCAGTCCACTTTGTCATATTACCCCCCCCACCACCACCACATCTTTCTGCTTCTCCCCACTTTCTTTTGCTCTCCAGTGTTAAACAATCATTTTTGTATTGATGAATTTTATTCTATTTTTTATCATTAACACCTAAGTCAGAAAGTAGGTGGGGCATTCTCCTCTTATGGAAATACCGTGTAAGAGTACTAATGATATATGTCAAAACCATAGAATACTATACATGCATTAAAAAAGCTTGTCACAAAATTAATCTAGGTCACAGAAGACCAATAGATGCTCCCTATTGATGTAGTGTTTCTTAATTACCGTATGTTACCACATTTATAAGATCTTGGCAAATCTACTCTCTGGCATGGTAAACCCAGAGTAACAAAATATCTATAACAAGTGTGAGTTTCCTTTAAACAATATTCTGCCTTGCTTTTGGGACAATGAATTGTTAAGACTAATTATATGACCAGTGTCATGAAGTTAAATTTGTCAGGCTTTATTTTACCTTCAGCTATAAGGCTCCTCCTCCCCCCCTACATGTTACTGTAATTTGGGATGCTGGTTGAAATCCCAGAAGTTGTAAGCCTCTGCTTGGAGCCCACTGTGCATTAATCTACTACACACTGACATCCATTAATTTTGAATAGTACTATCAATTATGCTACATGACAGGGAGATAACTATGTTATCACCTCTGCAGAAGTGTATTTCTTAGGAAATTTATATAGCCTTAGCTAGACTCTAATTCTGATGGATAACTCTCTCCTCCAAAATCACAATTAGATTGCATTTTCTTTTATGAGATCTTAAAAATGCAAGCGAGTACAACACTTTGGAGGCTTGTATCACCAATCCTCACAATTAATGAGCTTACCATTATTCTTCTGATCAAAATAAGATTGCCCCTGCTTTCTCGGAGCCCTTTGTATTTATACAATACACTTACTTTGCAGGTATGAAAGGGCATCTAAAAGCAAGGCTAGCTCCTGTGCCTGGCCTTATAAGCATCTCCATATTTACCTATTAGGTTTCAACATGAATGTCTCCCTGAATCTGTCTCTGCCTTCATCTTTCTCTTCCTCTTTCCCCTCTATGTCCTCCTTCCTTTTTTCCTCTCTCTCTCTCTCTCTCTCTCTCTCTCTCTCTCTCTCTCTCTCTCTCTCTCTCTCACACACACACACACACACACACACACACACACACACAAATACAGATTGGTTTTATGTAGCTCAAATGGCATCAATTTATTTATTTGATCTTGATTCATAACAACTATGTATGTATCTGACCTTGAACTCATCCTTTTGTCTCTACAACTTGAGTTCTAGGATTATACACATGTGTCACCAAGCCCAGCTGACACTTCTCAGGTTTTTTAAATTCCACTTGTCTTTATCTCGTCCTCCCATTCACTCTCTGTTCCTATTATATTGACAATCTAGACTTTCTATTTTTAAATTATTTTTATTTATTCGTTTTCAAGCAGAGAGAGAGAGGGAGAGGGAGAGAGAGAAAGAGAGAGAGAGAGCACACTAGGGCCACCATCTTGTGGGTCTGGGTTATATGGGTCCTGGGGAATTGAACCCAGGGCCTTAGGCACTGGAGGCAAGTGACTTAACCGCTGAGCTACCTCTCCAGCCCGACAATCTAGACTTTCTGATCTTCCTCCAGGACAACTGATAATTTAGTATTTTATACAAAAGCTCAGTACAAAAGGAAAAATCTTCCTTAGTGCTAAGTTTTGGGCCTTTTAAATGATCTTAGAAGAGAGAAGAAAAAAAATAAGAACCAACTTAAAATCCCTCCCTGGCCTCTTAACTCCCAAGAAATGAAACAGAATCTCTGCCAGGTCTGGAATACAAAAGGCCCCTATATTTGGGATGTAAGCAAATGACAGCTTCCCACTCTACCAGGCACTGTTGTAGCTGACAAGGACAGGGAAGCAGGATACCTTCTGGAAATTTAATACCTGAGAAGGGAAAGAGCAGGGAGCCAACACACATAGAAAAGGAAAAAACAAGAAGGGAAAGAAGTGGGATGCTGAAACGTAAAGCAGGGTGAAGGTAGGGAGATAGAGGAGGGGAAAAAAGAAAGGTGGTTCCATGAGGAACAAACAAGTTAGGAGAGACTCCTTGGAGGAAGACTGACATGGAGGGGAAGCTTTTCCAGCCATGGAAATGACGTGTTTCCAGGCCATGAGATGGACATTCAGGAGAGAGAATGAGGCCAAGGAGCTTAGGTAGAAAGGAGCAGAGTCAGTGTGGGAGGTGCTAGTTTAGGAGGCACCAGGGCAGCTTTGAGAAGCCTCTCTTCTCCCTGTGGACCTGAGAGCAGAGGGTAACAAGATTCCCTCATGTTTTAGCAGGCATCTCAGTGTTTCTAGGGAATAATGCAAATCGTGTGTCAATAGAAATAGATAATTTAAGGGTTAGGGCGATTACTCAGTGGTTAAGGTGCTTGCCTGCAAGTCCTAAGAACTTGGGTTCGATTCTGCAGTATCCACATAAAGCCACATTCACAAGGTGGTCCATACATGTGACGTTCATTTCCAGTGGCTAGAGACCTTGCTGTGCCTATTCTGGCTCTCAGCCTCTTTCTCTCCTCCTCCTCCTCTTCTCTCTCTCTCTCTCTCTCTCTCTCTCTCAAATAAATAAATAAACAAAATGTTTAAAAATAGATGGTTTATATCCTTTCAATATCTCTTTAGGCTAAAACAAATAAAGGAAATGATTTAGAAAAATATGTAGTGATAATAGAGTAAACTCGCAACAGTTCATTTTCTTTTTTTAAAATTTTTTTATAAATTATATCTTTATTATCCATTAGTTTGCCCACAGAGGAGTATATACAGCTGACTGTGGATAGGGAAGAGAGAACTCGGGGGAACTGGAGACACCAACACATTATTTTCTCATTCAAAAGTTCATTTTCTGTCAAAGGCAATTGCCATGGAGTTGCTGGTCTCATTTCACCATAAATTTACTTATGTGTATATACAATAGTTATATATAATATATACTTTAAATTATATAGTCACATAGTGTTTAAATTTCATATTTAATACTTATATAATATTTATTTTTAATTTTATATTCACATAGTTCATAGAAATACTACAAAATTATTCACATTGATTTTAGAGGAATTTTATATGTGGCAGATTTATGAATTATTATTCTGGTTTTCATTATTTTAAAAAGTATTTTTATTTATTTTTCAAATACTTAATAATAAAGTGCTTGAACGTGAAGTTCCTAAACTGAAAATCTTTTAAACTTGTTCTGATTTTCAACTCTTTAGGAAATCAATTTCAATTCTTTTTTTTTTCAATTTCAATTCTTTAGGAATTATTTGAACTATTTAAACTCATTAGGAAAACCATTCTTTAGAATAATCATTTTTTCTATAATTTTGAAGTTGGGTTATGAAGTAAATTTCTGTTTTATCATCTGTTAATGGAATAAAAATGTTTCGTCATAGGATTATTACAAAAATTCAATTTACATAAGATTGAAGGCAATATACTTGCAGGTGTACTGTTCTGTGGGTCAGTGAAAATACCTACATTTATACCATATCTAGAATAGATTTACAAGAAGTAATTTTAGCTTAAGTAATAAAAGCTTTTGATTACAAACACTAAAACAGTCTCCATCAATATATTATTATTGAATAATACAATTAGCACCTTGAAGTTGACCTTGAAACATCCATGGTCTCATCAAGACCAGTCTTCTCTTCCCAACATTGAACGTCCAACTCATTTTTGCATATCTTTAGTTCTGGCCTTTCATTTATTGAGCAACAATATAGTGTTGTGTGCGTGTGTTTACACACATTCCTCAGCTATGTAAGTGCGGGATTCTCTAATAAATCTTTAAAAATTATAGTATTAGTAGTCAAAAGAATGATTTTCACTGTTTTCAGAATTTTTTTATACCAGGCACAGTCACACACAAAGTCACCTCCTCTAAAATTCTATTCTTTTCCCAGTGTAGGTAGTGCTGGCAATGAGTTCAACTCATGCTAAGCACATGTCTTTTTGGTCCTGGAGTTGAGCTATGTCAAATTGCCTTAGCTCTTTGGTCTTACCAGTGGTATAATACTTGCCAGGAGTTTCTCTGGGGAAATTAACAGCTCGGAGCAGCTCCAGGTCTTTTTGCCTTGATTTCCTCTAAATAATTTGGATTTTTTTCCAGACTTTTCAGTTTCACCTTACCAGTCCCTAGACAAGCTGTGTAAGTCTTTTGGATGACCTTGATCAATTCTAATTTGAAATCACCACAGGTAATGGAGGGAAAAACAGAGCACAGGGAGTCGTTGGAAGAGACACAAGCTTTGTGACTCTTGTTTTGCTAGTTGGATGACTTCCCTTCTGATTAAGCTGGGCTTTTAGCTGAGGGGATGTCTCCATTTGCTTTCTGTTGAAGAGGTCAGAGCAGGTGACAGATACCTGTTTCCTGTTTCATTTACTTTTCTCAAAGTGAATTTGTGGGCTGGAGAGATTGCTCAATGGTTAAAGGCACTTGAAAGGCCTGACTGGGTTGGGTTCAATTCCCCAGTAGGAACATAAAGCCAGATGCACATAGTGACACATGCATCTGGAGTTGTGTTTGCAGTGGCAGGAAGCCCTAGCATGCCTATGTTCTCCCCCTCTCTCTTCTTCCCTCTATTCTCTTCTCCTTTCCCTTCCCCTCCCCTCCCCTCTCCTCTCTCCCTTTGCAAAAAATATTGCTTAAAGAACACCTTTAAATATATCTATAGAAAGTGAATTTCTTGGGAGTTGGGGTGTTGTGTGGATATGAAAAGGCCCAATATGAGCTCTTTTACTCTGTGAATGTGTCCTAAATGTTTTGGGGTTCAGTCTTCTTCCAGTAACTAGCCTGCCTACCCTGGGGAGCTGGGAGAGGTGGATGGGAGCACTCCGAGATAGCTTGTCACCTGGTCACACTCAGAAATCTGTAGTACTGAGAAACTGTCACAGGGAGATTATCTTTCATTCCGTGGCCTTGACCTTGAGTAAAGGACACTGGCATTGCTCAGGTCAATATATGACATGGGCTGAGCAATGAAATGGCCTCTTTGGGGAGACCAACTGGGGTAGACTGTTCCTATTTCTCTTCTCTGGCTAACCAAAGCCAGTCATTGACCTCGGAAAGTGTCAATCTCTAAAGAAGAAAATCTGTGAATAATCTTTTCCTGTCTTAAAAGCAATTTTTGCAGATAGCAGGTTCTTTCTCAGCACTGCTCGTGCACACGCTGAGATGACAGAAGACAAAGGATCACTCTGTCAGGCAAGTCCTAATCTGCCCTCACACAGTCAGCCTCCCAGAGGAAAGGAGAAAGAAGCTACCAGACCAGAGAGCTCCTCCCAGCAGCTCCCTTCCAAACCCAAGGATACTTGGACTTCCTAATAGTCAGGTACCTTGAAAATTATAGCGAGGAAGAGAAGCCTGCATCCATTTTGAGAAGGATTAGGAGGAAGACCCCTGCCACAGGTAGAGAGGGCATGGCCTCAGACAGATGGCCTCATGTCATGCTATGGGGACACTCCCCAGCAAGGAAATCTTTAAAAGTCCTGACTTAAACTTGGGTGAGTGGCTTTTTTCTGTCTGGACTGATAGGGGAGAGGCGAGTGCTGCCCCTCCCCCTCTCTGATCTGGGTACTGGGATCAGAGAGGGGGGAGGAAGGGGATTTTTTCTTTAACATGTGCGCTATTTCCTTTTGTCTCCACTTTTGGGGTGATTCTGTGCATTTTAATAGTGATTTTATGAACCTCACAGACCATGTGGTGACTGGGCGGCTTTCCTATCCAATTCCCCCTTCCCTTAACTGAATGAATTAGAATAAATGTGTGTAAGTAGTACATATTTTTGTCCCTGTGTGTAATTCTTTTGCATTAGAGGACACAAACTCGGTGGGGAAATACAGTGAAAAATAATCAGATATAGCTGTGCCAAAATTTTCCCGTTACAGTTTTATGAAAACACTCAAAATGCACAGTTCCGTGGTCTCTTAGAGCAAACCAAAATGAAATCTCCATGGTCCTTAAATCACCAAATATCATCAAATCACCAAAATCCTCAAATCCCCCCAAATACAGCCCATTTAATTTTTTAAACATCTGCCTTTCCAAAACTTCCTTCCTTCCCATGCTAGGTATCTGGGCTTCAGCTTTTTTATCTGTTACCAATCTGTCCTCCCAGGTTCTGAGTGCTGTGGACTAAGTGATGGGGTACCTGGCACTGAGCTTGTCCCATGTAGGACTCCAGAGAGGGGCTTCTGCTTTTCATTAGCTAAGCAGCTTTGAAGGCTGCTTCATCTTCCTACCAGCTTTCCGAACTTGCATGTGTCATTTAACCCGCCTGAACTTCCAATGTCATCCATAAAAAATGACTGTAATAAAGTGAAGGAATTTTTCAATCTGACAACCAGAAATTCTATTAGGAAAAGAGACTGTATTTATGAGGAATGAAAACACTTGGTGCTGCAGAAAAGACAGAAGTTTCTCCATTACGACAATGAGAATTAAAACAACAGAAAAAAAAATAACTGATATGAGAAAGGTGGAGGGTGGGGGATCTTGATATGGTGATACTGAACCTAATTAGG
The DNA here is from genome assembly GCA_004024765.1 of Zapus hudsonius. Classification (NCBI taxonomy): domain Eukaryota; kingdom Metazoa; phylum Chordata; class Mammalia; order Rodentia; family Dipodidae; genus Zapus; species Zapus hudsonius. The sequence continues at coordinate 33,042 of PVHP010008475.1, read as the reverse complement.
GTCAAGGATCTGTGAGTCTCTGCTGGTGGTAAGCTGAAGACATCGTATAAACATGACTTCTTTTTAAAAAAAATTTATTTATTCATTTTTCAAGGAGAGAAAGAGAGAGAGAGAAAACACACCAGGGCCACCACCTTGAGGGTCTGGTTTATGTGGGTCTTGGGGAATTGAACATGGGGCACTGGAGGCAAGTGCCTTAACCGCTGAGCCATCTCTCCAGCCCTAAACATGGCTTCTTAATACTTTCTTTGTGACTGTTTGCATGATTATGTTTTTAGCACAGCATAAATAACACTGCATTATGACAATAGTGTACTAGAGTGAAAGAAATATGCTAACAATCTTGGCATTATGGCATTTGAAAAACCTGAGCTCTAGTATGTCTATAAAAGTAACCTAGGACCCAGCAAGTGCCCAGGCAGATAGGTGACCATAACAGCAGGTCCTTGGATGTATGGAGGAAAGCCCCACTGTCCACAGGCCCAGGCAGGTGTGTAGCATGAAGTTGAACCCAAAGTCACCTAGGTTTTGAGAGATAAGGAGGATCCCAGACATGAGTGAAACACCCATGGATAATCCTATTACCTTTGACTCACAGTGTGTGCTTTCCCTCCCTCCTCCCTTTCCTCTACCCTAGGCATGCTGTTAGCTTTATATCCAGACTTCAGCCAAATGTACAGGTTTTACTTTAGAGTACATAATTCTACATTATGTTCCAGCCTATGTCATTTGAAAGGAGAGAGATTGTCTTATCTGTTCCAACCGCAGTGTCTTTCCATCTCCAGAAACCATATACTCTTTAGGTCATATTTTCCCAGGGGTTTTCATCTGAATGAATGTGATTCATCATCACCTCTCATTTTTATCATCAGCTGTCGTATTGTTCCTTACCATCCAGAGTCTGCTTCCTCATTTTTGCCCTTCGATTCAGATTTTATTTCCTCAGAAGGCTGCATTTCACATCTCCATTTTACAGTTCCTGTATTTCTGCTTAACATCCCTCTGTGTCCTGTGATCAAGCTGAGTGGCAGTCATTAAATTATTGGGTATTCTCTGAAGCCTCCCAGCATTGATGGTGTGGGGCTATATAATCACTTTTCTCTTTTAAGCAAACTTTGTATCAAGAAGGATATAAGGGTATTACCACACAGAAGGTTCAAATCACAAGGGAGATCACTCAGTCTTTAGGTGATTTAGAGATCAACTTCCTGTTCATTATCAACAATTATCTCTGTTTTTTTCCCCTTTCAATTCTCTTTGTCTCTTTGCCTCTTGTGTACAATCATATTGCTTAGTGTACTATGCAAGGCTCTCTCTATGTCTAATGTGATTCCTGACTGTCAATTCATGGCATTCTGCTCCTTTCCAACTCGCTCCTGCTTTTTTATAAACTCATCAGGTTAATTTCCACTACAAATAAAAAGAGACTATAGGCATGCTGGAGTTTCTTGTAGACTTCTTTCTGAAATATTCACCTGGTCAAATTCTCCTCCTAATCTGAGGTTGAATCAAAATCATAAGTGATTGGTTAATGCTGTTCCTTAATTCACAAATATAGTCAGTTGTTATTATTATTAGTTTATAAAGGGTCCCTCTTTTATGTAAATATTTATAAATTCTTCCTTTTTGCAATGTATTATTCCTATTTGTCCACATCGTGTCATTTCTTTCATAATGTTTGCTTGTAATCATGAATTTGGTACAGACAACAATTTGATCATAATACAAAATTTTCATTATATGTAATTCTGTTTAGGTGGAAAAATTAGGTAAATATCCAAAATCACAGCCTCTGACACATAGATGCCTCTGCCCACCACCTTTTCTTGAACCATCTACCAGCTTCCCTGTGTCTCATGAGGCACACACATGTTCATACTGCATTATAACTGCTTGTTTTCAGATAAGCCTGGCTCCACCACCTCACAGTAACAGAAGCCAAAACATCCCCTGTACCCACCTTTACAGGAATGTGAATTGCCCTTTCCAGGTTGAAGCTATGATATGAACATATTGTAATATGTTCTTATTTTTAATAGCATGTGTATGATTGTGCTATATGTTTATTACACTTCAAGTCTTTAGTATCAATAATGCATTTTTGTTGGCTGTCTCCAAACCAACTTTCCTCAGATGCCCTGTAGTTAACATTGCCTTATTTAGTACAGAATGATTTTTTTAAGAGAGAATATATTGTATTGTGAGAAATTGACTATTGTTTTGTGCATATTTGACCTTACTAAAAAATTTCATGTAAATGTCATTCTACTTCTTGCTTTTTATCTCTATACTAAGTGCTACACTTTTATCTCCCACTGACTTCTGTGTATGGTTTCTCATTTCTGTATATGATTATTCCATATTTTCCCATCCACTCTCCTTTGCATGGATACCCAGCTAAATTATTTCAAATTCCTGCAGCTATAAATGATATTAAAGTAAGTAGCAACCTTACACAAACTTCCTTTTAGATTTTCATATTTTCTTTGCAATAACATCTCACAAGAATAATTTTTATGGGATAGAATGAGCAAAAATTCATGTTTCCTGGAGAAAGTCAGCTTGCTCTCAGGAGGGTATGCACCTGTGTCCAGTCTCCACATAATGTATAAGTGTACTGGGTTCCCTGGCCACCTCGTACCCCAAATCCTTACTGTTCCCTTTTTTCTTTTGCAACCCATCATTTCTTCTTCTTCTTAAAGCTGAGCTTTAGATCACTCATGATTCTCCTTGCTCTTGAGACTCCATCCTCAGTGGTACCCCTTCTGCTCTCATAATTCACATTGCTTTCTTTCTTTAAAAAGTAATTAATTTATCTGCAAGCAGAGTGAGGGAAGGAGAATAAAGACAGACAGAGAATGGGCACAACAGGGTCTCTAGCTTCTGAAAACCACCTCGAGATGCATGTGTTGCTTTGTACACCTGGCTTTATTTGGGTACTAGGAAATGGAGCCTAGGTGGTTAAGGCTTTGCAGGTAAGCACCTTAGCTACTGAACCTTCTCTCCAACACATACATTGCTTTTTTTTATGGTTGACACCCCTTCCCATGGTCACACTCATAATGTTACCATCTTACTTGACATTTTAAAAATAATAATTTTGTTTATATGCAAATAAAAAGAGAGTGAGAGAATGCAATGGGCATGCCAGCTTCTTGAACCACTGCAAATGAACTTCAGATGCATGCATCACTTTGTGCATCTGGCTTTATGTGGGTACTAGGAAATCAAATCAAGCCATCAGGCTTTGCAAGTAAGTGCCTTAACTGCTGAGCCATCTCTGCAGCCTGCTCCTTCCCATTCTTAATACATAATACCTATACTGCAGAGGACCCTGGCTGTCTGATTTCTAATTCAACACAAACTCTCATATTTCATTCTCCCCCTATAGTCATGCATTCTCAGAAAGCAAAACTTGATCCAGCATATTCCAAAGTGACTGTTCAAACTCCTCAACCTCCTCTGACCATGCAGTGTAGAAATTTTATCTTTCTTCTGCTACACCTGACATGCGTTCGTTCCTTTCTAATTTTCCTCCTTGCTTTGTTAATATTTGTTTAAGTATCTCCTTTACTAAGAGGATCCTGGGTCACAAAAAGGTAGCATATTATTTTATTCATCTTTATTTCTCTCATATTTAGCAGGCTCTCCAAAACTATCCCTTAAGTGATTGAATAAATGAGCAAGAATGAATAAATCAAATGTTATTTTCTATCAAGTGTCCTTAAGTAATCAAAGTTTGTAATGCCCAATATGTTAGTCACAATTTAAAATTCTTTATTAGCATAGAACAAAAATAGGATGAGAGAAATTTTAATTAAAACACAGTATCTTAAAACCAATTTAAAAAGGAGACTGCCTGATTATTTGTTATTTTTCCCCTCAGAATAAGATGTTTTATTAATTAGTCTTTCTGATCTATAACCACTTTTTACAGTTAGCATGCTGCATCTCAGTAGTGCTGGGATTTGCTAAGATGAAACATAATTGATAATGAATTTGCCAACCTCATCTCACATCAGCCCTAATTAAATTTCAGTTTATTCAATTTATTCTTTTTCCTCTCATGATCCTATAGATGATTTTTTGTTAAATATTAACATATGACTTAGGAAGGATTACATATATGTATTTTTGAACAGGGATATATACTACTCCAGAAAACAATGTTGCTAAAACTGCTATTCATATCATAGCACTACAAACCCTATATCCTAAAGATAGCTTTAGTTTTAGGTCAAGTGGACATCATCTTGGATGTACACCTTCATTACTTATTTTAGTTTCTTAGCCAGGCATTTAAGAGCTTACTCTAACTTTATTTTCTTTATCATTTTCACAAGTCTTATTAGAGTCTGTTTAAAAGAACACTAAAATATAAAACCTGCTGTTCACATAGGCACTACTGTGGTATTGAATTCAGCATTGGCCCTTGGGTTCTCCTAACTCCAAGCTTGGCTTTGCATGTTAAATGGACCTCTTCTGCTTTGCAGTACAGTGTGCTCTGCATGCATCAAGTAATTTTGTTTTAAGTAGGAATCAATATTAAACATGATGGCAAAGCATAATTCAGGCTCAGCTCACAATCTTACTATGTTTTACCATTTCTTTCACATGTGAATAAATATACATAATTCTTTATCATCTTTCACAACCTTTTTCATCATTATCCCAGGTTTCTATGCTAATATTTGGTGAATGACAGTTTTTCAATGGTGATAGTATTGATTTGTCTTCTTTCTCTTTACATTTATTTTTATTTATTTGCATGAGTGTAAGTGTGGGACCTGTGGTGGGGAGTGTCAGGGTTTGCTGGCACTGTAGGTGAACTCCTGATGCATATGCCAGTTTTCTGTTCATATTTATGTAGGAACTGGGGAATTAAACCCAGCCTGGAAGTCTTTGCAAGCATGTGTGTTTAACCACTGAGTCATCACTCAGTCCTTGTGTGTCTTCTGAATGGAAGCAGTGAATATGACACACAATGTACAAACACTATATTCATAAATACATGCAATTAAATTCTATAACTTTCTATTTCAACCTTCATCGGGTTATCTAAACTCACAAGCTTCAGTTTCTTCATCATTGAAATGGATCCAACACTTCCTTTTGTGTATACATGTTAGATGGCTTGAAATAAAGTGTATCAGATATCAGCAAGCTTTTCTCTAAAGACACAGATCATAGATCTTTTTTGACCTTTGAGGCTTTATTGTATGAGTCAAAACTATTCAGGGGTGTGGTCAAGATGGCAAATGTGTAGTCATGCCAGGAAGCAGGGGAGAAATCCAGGTAAAATTTAATGTTTTTGGTTCATACAAAGTAGGCATGGAGGTGCTTCAGCATCTTGAGGCAGACCCACATTGTGTCTTCCCATTCACATCCCATGTACTCAGATAAGAGACTGGCCCATGGAGCCAACTAGCAGAGAGTGGGAACCAGGGCCCACACTGTTGGTACAGCCTTTTCACAAAACCCAAGGAGAACACTCTCTATAGGCCATATATCTCCTTTCTCCTTAAGAAAATTAACCTCTTATCAGGATATGGTTATACCCCAATACAAAAAGAACACAGAAGCTGAGATCTCCCCACCAAGGTCGCCTAGCACCACTATAGTGGTCAACAATGAGAATATGGAGGAGACAACAGAGATGCAATCCCAGGATGAGACCACAATAAACTCAGGTCATAATTGCACAGAGACTATGACTATGATAATTGCTGAGCTGGAAGCAAAATTCAACAATCACATAAATGTAGTGGTACAGAATCAGTTTACACAGCACAAAAGCTTGGTCACTAGGCTTAAATTAATTGAGGAAAATCAGAGTGATCTCAATAGAGCAATAAAAAATTGAAGGTAAGCCAACAACTAGAGGATCTCAATAACCTGCTGGCTGAACTAAATGAAGATATGATCAAATGGAAGAATGATTTTCAGGAAGCATTGAGAAAATAAAACCTTGACCTGAAACTAGAACTCAACAAAGAGATGGAGACAATACAGAAAAAGGATACAAAAATGAAAATCAAGTGGAAATAATAAAATCTCTCTAGAATTCCTCTCTACCAGAGTTAATAATCTGGAGAACCTCAGACATGGAAAACAAGACAGAAGAAATTGATCAGAAGTCTAAAAACTTTGATCAATTTAAAAAATCATGTGAACAAAATATGAGGGAACTGTGGGACACCTACCCTCAAGTGACCTAATATCTGGATCATGGGGATACAAGAGGGGGGAAGAAATCCAGGCCAAAGGCATAGTGAACATATTCAACAAAATTATTGAAGAAATGTTTCCTATTCTTGAGAAATAGATACATCCAGATACAAGAAGCCCACAGAACACCAAACAGACAGGTCCAAAAAAGAGCCTCTCCAGATCACATCATAGTTATACTCTAAACATAGAAAGAAGAGTAAGTGTTTAAAGCAGTAAGAGAGAATCAACGCAACACATAAAAACAGTCAATCCCATCAGAATTATCTCAGTGTTTCAGTGGGAAAAAATGAAAGTCAGAAAGGCTTGGAATGGGGTACTTCAGAGTCTAAAAAACAGTAGTTTCCAACCCAAACTACTGTACCCTGTGAAAGTATCCCTCAAAATAGATGGAAAAAGGAAAATGTCTCATGAAAAATAAAACAACTCTATGAATTTATGAAGACAAAGCAAAACCTACAGAGAATACTCCAGGAAATATTCCACAGAGAAGAGTTGAGCAATCAGCCTCTAGAGCCCAATTGAGGGTGAGCACTATAAGCAAAACTAGAGTTGTCATAATAACATACAAGACCTCAATCCCCATAAACCCTCCAGCATGGCAGGGATAAATCAAACCTCACAGTTATAACGTTAAATATTAATGGACTTAACTCCCATAAAATGAGATAAGTTAACAGGTGGATCAGAAAAATGAACCCATCCATCTTCTGCCTTCAAGAAACTCACCTCAACTTTAAAGACAGTTACCTCCTTAGAGTGAAAGGACAGAAAATGATTTTCCAAGCAAACAAAAATAAATACCAAACAGGTGTAGCTACATTAATAGCTAATGAATTAGACTTTAAACCAAACATAATTAAAAGGTACAAAGAGGCCATCTTTTACTCATCAAGGGAATGATCCAACAAGAGGATATAACTATCATAAATATGTATGTACCAAATACAGGGTACCACATTTAATAAATCAAACTTATTTGAGAACAAATCAGAAATAATTGCCAATTCCATCAAAGTAGGAGACTCAAATACCCCACTGTCATCACTAGACAGGTTTTACAAACAGAAAATCAGCAGGGAAATAGATCTTAACAACACCTTAGATCAAGTAGACCAACTAGATGTGTACAGACCATTACATTCCTATAAAAAGGAATACAAATTCTTCTCAGATGCCCAAAGAACCTTCTAAAGAGACCACATAAAACATGCATCCATAAATACAAGGAAATTGACTTAACTCCATGCATTATATCAGACCACAATGTGTTAAAGCTAGAAATTAACAAGAAAAACAACAGAAAATATACCAGCTCCTGGAGACTGAACAACAAAATATTAAATGATGAATACATTGTTAAGACATCAAAGAAAAAATTGCAAAATTTCTTTAAAATAAATGGATAATTAAAAGACAGCATACCAATTTTTGGGACAAAATTAAGGAAGTCCAAAGAAGAAAATTTATAGAGCTAAACACCTTCATAACAAAAACAGAGAGGTTTCAAATTAATAGGATAGCCATAAACCTAAAGGTATTAGAAAAACAAGAACAATCCAACTCTAGGTGCTCCAGAAGAAAAGAAATAATTAAGATCACACAGAGATCAATAAATTAGAAACTAGAAGACCATTTATAAAATAGATAAAACAAAGAACTGTTTTTTTTTTAATAAACAAGATTGATAAACCCTGGCCAATCTGATCAAACCAAAAAAGAGAAGTCTCAAATTAACAAAACTGGAAATGAAAAGAGAGAGGTCACAAGAGACACCAACAAAATTTGGAGACTCATCAGGACATACTTTAAAAGCCTCTATTCCACAAAATTGTTAGAAATGTACGACTTCCTAGACACATACCACCTACCAAAACTGAACTCAGAGCAGATAAATCTCCTAAACAAATCTACTGTATCCATCAAGATTGAAAACATAATCAAAAACCTCCCCAAAAGGAAAAGTCCAGAATTCTTAGCCAAATTCTACCAAACCTTCATAGTACAGCTGAAACCACTATTTCCTCAAGGTTTTTCACATAATTGTAGAGCAGATAATACGTTCCAACTTTCCAACCCCTTCTGCAAAGCTAGAATCACCCTGATACCAAAATCAGACAGAGATACAAGAAAGGAAAACTATAGATCTATATCCCTGATGAACTTCGATGCAAACATTCTGAGCAAAATCCTCACAAACTGAATTCTACAACATATCAAAAACATTATTCACCTCTACCAAGTAGGCTTCATCCCAGGGATACAGCGATCATTCAACCTATGGCATTCAATTAGTATAATACACCACAGAAATAAACTCAAACACAAGAACCACTTCAATTGATACAGAGAAAGCCTTTGACAAAATTACATCTCATTTCATGACCAAAAACCTGTAGATAATGGGCATGGAAGGCTCATACCTCAACATAAAAAGTCACCTTAAGCCCAAATAATACTCAACTGGGAAAGACTCAAGGAATTCCCATTAAGATTGGGAAGAAGACAGGGATGTCCAATCTCACCACTTCTCTTCAACATGCTTGAATTTCTAACACAAGTAATAAGGCAGGAAAAGACATAAAAGGGATACATACTGGAAAAGAAGAAGTCAAACATAACCTGAAAACTCCTAAAGTTGATAAATTCCTTCAGCAAAATGTCAGAATACTAAGTTAACACATAAAAGTCAGTAGCCTTCCTATATGTAAATTACATGCATACAGAAAAAGAAATCATTGAGACTGTCCTATCTCCAATTATTTCAAACACACAAAAAATATGCACTTTGGAATAACACCAAGGATGTGAAAGACTTGTATAATGAAAACAAAACAAAACAAAAAAAATAACCAAGAAAAAATTGAGGAGGACACGAGAAGATCAATATTGTTAAAATGACATTTCTACCAAAAGCAATATGCAAATTCAACACAATACCAATAAAAAATCCCAGCATTGTTCTTTGCAGAAACAGCAAAAAAATAGCAAAAAATAGCAAAAAAAAAAATCTCAAAATTCATTTGCAATGTCAGAAGGCCTCAAATATCAAAAAATATCCTTAGAAAATGGAACACCTCAAGAGGTATCACCATACCCAATATAAAGCTATTCTACAAAGCCAAAGTAACAAAAACAGCATGGTACTGGCATAAAAACAGACAAATGAAGACAAATAAAATTGATGACTCAGCTCACAGTTCAAGTTAAGTTCAACTACTTGATCTTTGACAAAGGAGCAACAATGTACACTGAAGAAAAGATAGCATCTTCAACAAATAGTCCTGAACAACTTGAATAAATACAATGTAAAAAACAAATGAAACTAGACCCATTCCTCTCACTATGCACAAAAATAAACTCCAAATGTATTAAAGACCTCAATATAAGACCCAAACTCTTAAAGTCCTTAAGAAAAAAATGTAGGTACTCTCTAAGTTATAGGAGTAGAAAAAACTTCCTGAATATAACCCCAGCAGCCCAGGAAATTCAACAATCACTCATCTAATGGAATCTCATCAAGCTAAAAAGCTTCTGTGTAGAAAAACATACCATGCACAGATCCAACGGACCCCCATCAAACTGGGAGAAAATCTTCGCCAGCTACACCATGAACAGAGGCCTAAATCTAGAACCTAACAAAGTACTAAAAAAATTAAATAATGAAAAAATAAAACAATCCACTTAAAAATGGGGCAGTGAAATAGGGAATTCACAAAGGAGCAAATACAAATGGCTAATTCTCACTTAAGAAAATGTTCAACATCCTTAATCATCTGGGAAATGAATATCAAAAATCATCTATCAGATTCCATCTTACACCAGCTAGAATAGTAATCATTTTAAAAAAAAATCTAACAGCAATAGATGTTGGTGAGGATGCAGAGAAAAAGGAACCCTCCTTCACTGCTGGTGGGATTGCAAACTAGTACAACCACTATGAAAATCAGTGTGGAGGCCTCCTGAAAAAATGAAAATAGAGATATCAACTGACACATCTATCTCTCAGGGCACCTACTCAAGACTCCTCTCTCCAGTACAGAGACATTTGCTCAACAATGTTCCTAGATGGTAATTCATAATGGCTAAGAATTGGAATCACCCAGCTACCCATCACTGGATGAAAGGATATCAAAGTTGTTTCACATATATATGATGGAATTCTATTCAAGAGCAAATAAAATTTGTAGGAAAGTGCATGGACTTGGAAAAGATCATTCTCAGTGAACTCACACAAGAACATGAAGACAAACACCGCATATTCCCTCATCTTCAGTTCCTAATCAGGCTTAGCTTGAATAGTAACAAAAATGACCTGAAAATTGAAAGAAAATGAGGATATAAGGCAATGGAGAAAGGGAATGGGAGTGTGGGAGGAGATATACACAAAACTAAATCCAAAATGAATGGATACCATAGAATCCTTACCCTTGGACAAAAGCCTAAATGATACAACCCTCCTGATGAATACCAGGGTTCATTATCACCATTGAGAAAATATAATATCTCCAACAAAATATTTCCTATGTTTTATTTGTCTGACAAGCAAAGACTAGACAATGCTTTTTCAGCTCCAGGAGAAATCCTCCCATGACTCTGATGAGTGAGTGGGAAAAAATCTGCCATGGGTGTTGTTTATGAAAAGAAAGATCTGGCATTGTACAATGCAGAACAGTAAACCACACACCACCATCCCTGACATGGCTCATGGAAGAGAGGGGAAGAGAAACTAAACTCTGACAAACCATCACAGCCAATAGTCTTTTTTCTTTGACATGTCAGCCTGCTTATACAGTTGACTGTCATGGTATTGTCTATCTTTGTTAACAGCACCGAGGGTATGCAAGGATGAGCTACAGAATAAGGACCTTTCTTCAGAAAGCAGTAATTACTTTTTTGGGATGTGTTATGTATTTTACACTTATGATCCCATGTTACCTTACCCAAGGCTGTCATGACAGAATTGGAGGCTGTATAAAACTGTCAGCTTTCCCATATACATCAGTGATCGGTGTTTGCAAATATACATGCCCAGTGGTATCTCGGTGGTGGTAATATTTAGCAAATCAAAATGTTATGATTTAACATGACAGGTCATCAAAACTTATGGGGAGGAAGCTTGGAATTTTAAATCTATCTGATATGACTGGCAATGTCTTACATTTGGGTGATTCTAGAAACCAATTTGGGAACTATAAATTTTTTTGTGAAGTGACATGAAGCAAGGAAGGTAAGTCAGGAAGGAGAGGAAAAAAATTAATAAACTACGTATTGAAAATATGGCTATTAATATGGAAAATAGAACTCAATTTTAAAGGTGACATCATCAAAAAGAGAGAATACCACTGAGTGATCACACCTGAATGACAAAAATCTATCCATTCCTTCACTTGTCCTTGTTTATGTTGGTTGAGAACTGCTCTAAAAGGACTAAGTCCCTGACACACCAGTTTGAATTGCAGCAGGTAGAATACGTACCTATAGACAGAAATACCCTGGGTAGAAAGAGAGGTAGGTTCTGGCTGTGAGAAAAAATCCTCCCATGCATAGGAGAAGTGAGTACAAACTTTTCAACATCAGCAGTGTCTGCTTTAAACAATTCTTGAATGAGGGCAAAAAATGAGAGTCAATTTTAGTTTCAGAACATAAAACAGTGCACTCTAATTCTATTGTTTGATTAGATGTATAAATTTAAATAGGTTCTCTAAAAGCATTGTAAATTATTTTATTGCAACATGGAGAAGAAACAAAAAACATGTTGGTTTGCTCCAAAATTATACTTTATACTCAGAAGAAAAAGGTGACCATCAGTTCTTAGCCCATGTTAATGAAACCAGTTGCAATGTCTTTATACTAATTTGCTACAGATGCTATAAGAAAATAACAGATTGGATGGATTAAAGCTGAAAGTTTTCACTGTTCTGAGATCTGTACCAACTGAGGTTCAGGTGCTGACAGGATCAAGTAGTATAGACAAATATGAGGGATGAGAGATAAGGCTAGATGCACACATCAGGACCTTGTAGAATCTAGATCCTATTATTGAACTTAGTCATCATGAGAAAAAAGAACAAGAAAACTTAAAATAAGCAGAGACGCTGTAAGATCAGAATAAGAGTAGCAAAGGAAAATCAGAAATATTAACTGCAAGTCTGTTATGTTGACTGGTGTCATGGTTTGATCCAGGTGTCCCCCACAAACAAATGAATGTGTTCTGATTGATTGATCCTCAGCTGATGACAGTTTGGGTTTTACAACCTTGCTGGAGCTGTGTTGTTGTGGGTGGGCTTATGGGGTTATAAACCAGCTTCTCCTTACCCGTGTTTGGCACACCTTCCTGCCACTGTTTGCAGTGCTGTGGCAGAGGTGATGTCCAGCCCTCTGCTCATGCCATCATCTTCCCTGCCAAGATGGAGTCTCCCCTCGAATCCTTAAGCCAAATAAACCCGTTCCTCCACAAGCCGCTTTTGTTTGGGTTCTTTCTGAGCAGCCACTAGAAAGCTGACTACAACAACTGGCCAGCCTGATACTGACCCACCTTAAATTCTCTTAATTTTTTTGCACAAATTGTGTTGACTCAAAATTTCATTTGCACAAGAGCTTTAGCTTGTAGACTTGACTGTGGTTTCTGGTGAACACAAAGCAGGACTCTAGGTGACCTAGGAGAAAACTATCTGAGTAAAGCATTTAAAAGGAATCATTTGTGACTCATAGTGAGCATTTACTGATATTAGTTATGTTTCCTTCTTGCAAAGTGTGAGTATAGCAATGACTTATGAAACTGTAATTTGGGACAAATGGATCCTGTGGGTTTATTCAAGACTGGATTACAGTCCTCCTGAAATTGTGGTTCTTAATAATAGTTCCTGTGCCTCACCATTCCCAACATTAAATATAACATCTATAATGTGTTACTAATTAGAGTCCTATATCTACTGAAGTATCTCAAATCAGTTCACTCACCACCTTCATTGACAGATTTATCCATCACTAGGAATCTATATTTTTGCCAGCTGCTGTATGCTCAGTGGTTATTGTCCATCTTCCCCTGGCCAACTATAATCACCACAATAATAAATGTTGATGTGCTCAGTTACATATTTCTATACCTGAGCCAGTATCAGCATCTAGTTGGTTCTCACTGAATAAAGTGATGTTTGAATATTTAAATTATAAATCCATACAGTAAATTGCTGTCTTCTCTATTTAGCAGTCAGGGAAATTACATCAGAGATTCATAAGCAGCCCTTTGTAGCTAAATTGACCCTTATTGGTTCTAAAATTGAAATCCCAGTTGCTGACCTTCAGAAACCAGGCTCTTAACTCTGTACTAGATTTCTGTTCTGGTTAGCTTCGCCAAAATACCCAACCAGAAGCAGCTGAAGAAAGGAAAGGATTTATTTTGGCTTACAATCTGGAGGGGGGATTTCTGCATGGCATGGAAAAGATAGTAGAGCGGAAGCTGGTCTCTGTAATTGTTGAGGTCAATCTGGCCACAGCAGATGGCAGGAAATAGTGAGAACATGAACTGAGCTTCAGAAAGGGAGAAGCTGAAGTCAGTCACCCCAAAGCATACCTCCTGCAACACACCTCCTTTAGCAAGACTCCATCTCTCAAATTGCTACCAACTAGATATAAAGTATTCAAAACACATGAATCTATGGAGGATATCTTCTTCAAATCATACTCTTATGCAAACTACTTTTTACATCCTTTGCTATGTTTACCTGTTTTTTTAATTAAATTTAACTTCTTAAAGGCTCCTTGGCATGTGTTTGTGATTGCAGTATATCTATCAAACCTAGTTCAGTGACTTGCTATGCACTAGAGTGTAAACATTACAATGTATGTTGAACTTAATACCAAGGGTCAATTTGAGAAAAGTACAAGGAAAATGAGCCTTGAAGACACAAGTGAAAACCACACTTAGGAAGTTTACTTGTCCAATACAGTTCCAAATATTACTGAACCTCTCCACACTTTGACTTCTCCATCTATTCCTTGGGATTTTTATTATTTACTACTAGGAAAATTAGACACATGAGAAGAAGCTAATTAATTTCATTTTCCTGTCAAGTATTAAGAACATATTTTGTCTCATTTGTTGCTAGGTTCTAAATCAAAGGCTGAGAACCTTTTCCTACATTGCATTATTTTATTCATTTCTGGTATAGTTCTGTATAAAGGGTTATATAGCAAATAATTAGCCTTTGCAGATCAGACCTATTACAATGTAAATAGTCAGCCCTGCAGCTGTAGTATAAAAATAACCATAAACAAAATATTTTTAAAAGTCAGGTATGGTTATATGGGCCACAGCTCATTCGCTATATCCTGAAAAATACAAATGCAATCTCCATTGGAGATTTAGAACAGTATAGGTTAACAAATATAGACCATTCTGGATTGCCTAGTTTCTATTTTTAGTAGCATCCCTGTCAGACAAAAAAAAAGTCAGGTATGATGGTACACACCTGGAAATATAGGCATGAGGATCATGAGTTCAAGGTCAGGAACCAGAGAAAATATCCCAAATTGATTTTTATTTTCATAATTTTGTATTTCAATATATCAGCAATGATGCTCAGAATTCCCCCTCTTTCTGTCTCAGTTAGAAGTAGTACACATTGTATCACTCTGTATCAAACATATGTGTACATATGCAAATGAATGCAGTTAGGTTTATGAATAGTGAGTGAATAGTGATGAGCAGTGAAATATACTCCATAAAATGTGGCAGCAAAGTCATAATATGCTGGATTGGACCCACGGGCCACCCTTTGCCAAATCCTTCTTAAACTATGACATTTGGTGGTCTTAATTAAATGAAAGAAATTTCAATTTGAAGTCATGGGATTTTGTTTATTTTGTCTAGACACTGATTATTTGGATTGTAAATAGAGATACTAATAAAAGCAATGGAACAATCATAATCATCTTCACAAATAAATTTATTTACACAAAACATGTATGTGTCCACTTTCACAAGCCCCAGAAAATCAACATGGTCCCAAAATCAATGACAGTAGGTGCTCTGCCCATTTCAGCATCCTCACGCCATAACCTCCAACTAAGTTTTTTTATGAGGCTTATCAAGTCTCTTTCTGCCTCTCAGTTACTGGGAAAAACAATAATGGTGGCTGACTCACCTGCCACAGCTAGCTCTTACAGAGTGGCCAAACAACACAGCTTGTTAAAACTGTATGGTCTTCATTTACTTCATCAATTGCTATCACGAAACATCTTAAAAACTCTGTGACCATGTTCTATGTGTGTACAGGAAAGGCGAAAGGTCAGGATGTGAAGCCTGGCTAAGTCTGGAAGAGCTCTACCTGGAAAAATCCTTATGGAATCTTTCACAGAGTATCAAAGGAACTGAAGGGATCACAAGTCCAGTGGGATGCCTCACGGGCCTGTCTGGAAATGTGGCCTCCTGCAAATGGTCTTGAGGGTAAGGAACAGGGATAAATAGGACAGCAGGAATGCTATTGAATCCATCCTAAAGTAAAGGCCCCTGGACGTTTATGCAGCTGCTGCTCCTCTCGTCTTCAGCAGAGATAAAGGAGAAAAGCAGAGCAGATTTGATGCTCTTCCAATCAAAGGAACGCTAGATAAACCTTCAAACCCTCAAAGAATATGCCAATCTGCACTCGGACTCATCTGACTCTATTCTGTGAAACAAAGCAATTTTGCTTTAAGTTCGAAGTCATATATTTTATAAGACAGTGCCAGGGAAGCTTAATCTATTTCACACATGGAAAGGCAACAGAGCAGACTCAGGACATGAGGATGAGTGCGCCTTGGGAGCGCTGGCCTCGGCCAGCAGAGCACAACAGCACACCTCTGATACCTGAAATTAATCGGCAGCAGACAGAGAAAGCTTAGTCATGCAGGCTGCGCTTCCTGCTGAAAGCAAAAACTAACAAGCTCTACATGTCTGTGTGGGCTGCTGCCTTTGGATCTGAAGGATGTAATCTCTGCCTATCGGAGGAACCCATGAGGAGATTGCTTCTCTCATTTGTTTCATTAAATGACAATGGTAATTTTTCTCATTTCTAGTGTGCAACTGGATATCGACTGTGGTTGTTTTTCTAATGCATCATGCTAGTTTCGGGAATGAATTATGGGGATGAAAGACTGAGTTCAAATCCTGCTTCTTACCCTAAAATAAAGGGGCATGTTACTTAACCTATGGGGTTGTAAGTTACTAATCAGTGCATGGGTGTAATTGACTCAATCTCCATGAATATTGTGAGTATAAAATTGTATAAAGTATGAAAAAACATTTATCATCATATTTCATAAATAACCACTTTTATTCATTTTATAGAGTCCATGCATCTCTAAAATACATGAGCCAGCACAGATATACCAGGCGCAAATGATAAATATTTTTTAATGTTTACTTTAACAATCTTCAACTTTATGAAGGTCATGTCTCAAGATGCCCATGAATCTCAAGGGCACCTACATAGCATATATCACCTACACAATGTAGTAAATTAAACTCTTACTGGGCATGTGACAATGCTTTTAAAAACAATTGAGTAGTCAGGATTTGGGGTGGACAGCTGGGTTTGCTTCCTTGCAGAATAACTCAGCCCTGAACACCAACCTCTCAACATAAATAAATCACATGTCTGCCTCAGGGAAATTAAATCAATTACTGTTCTCAGTGCTTTTCAGGGCCACGATCAAAACTCAGATCTGTGATAATTGAATGAAACAGACACTGTCTATTTCATATTACATGCACTCTTGCCCTCTCCTCCCTTCTTCCCCTGAAGTTCCAGCAGCCAGAGGAATGTCTACAAGTCTGGGCTCCAGAAGGCAACCGTGCAGATTGCATCCTTTTACTCACTCCTCTGTTACCATAGCCTGGATGTCTCAGATAGCATGTTCTCTCACCTAATAAGAGACTGTAACTTCCCCTAGGACAAGGGATTATATTTTATACATCTCGGGAATGATAACATTTAACATACCAAGAGCATTTTATTCATTTATCTGGAAGTTCCACTTGGTAAAAGCCCATCAGATAAACCATCTGGTGAATGTCATATGACAGGATTTCATCACTAAAACAAAAAGAATGACGTGCTCCTTGGGTCTTCCCAGGTGAGCCAGGAAGACAAGCGTTGCCTAGGAAATCAATGAGGGGTAAAGAGGAGGACAAAGGGAAGGAAGGGCTGATGTTTCTAGGGCATGATGGGAATAGCACTCATATCCAAAGAGGCAGCAACTGCACTGTCTATCAGATGGGCCAAGCTGTTAGGGATGGAGTTCTAAGAGCCCAGTGATCAGATCAGTGGTACAGAAGAGACCTGGAGAAATGGGATGGATCCAACACTTTTACAGCCCTGTGGGTTGTTTCCATCATCTGAGGTATCACAGGAAGATACTCCCAATTTTTTTTGATGGTTTAAGCTTTCATTTTAATTGACACATAAGATTATTCATATTTATAAGGTGCTATGTGGTGTGTGCGACATTCAAATTAGGGTAAACAAACTATCTCTTCAAGCACTGGTTTGTGATGTAAATAGTTAAAATTCATTTTTTTTCTGTTTTTTTTCTGATATATCCCAGGCATTATCATTTTTTCCCAATAAATAAGTGATCAGTGAGTCAGAGTGCTTGAGGACATGAGTTTGCTCTACAGTACTCAAGAAAAAAGCTGGCCATGGCCATGCATGCTTATCACCCTACCACTGAATGGGGTGAAGACAGAAATGTCTCTCAGGAGGAAGCCAACTAATGTTCTCCTCTGGCCTCTGTCTACATGGGTAAGCAGGAGGCATGTGCATCTCCACACTCCACACACACACACACACACACACACACACACACACACACTCAATAAACCTTCACCAAAATTAAAAGAAGTCACATGAAGGCAAACTGAAAATGAACTTCAGATGTTGTGCAGAGTGGATCTGAAGGAAAATCCCATTTGTTGCTTCACAAGTTAGGAATGCATTTGTGATCCCCAGGTGAGATGTATTAGTCTTGATGTCAGATGTCTCAGATGAGGAGATAAGAGGAACACAGAAAGATCAGGCAGTTGCAAAGTTAGTTTATTGCTAAAATGAGACTGCTGTGTTCATTTGATTAACATTAGGAGGAGGTACATGTGGGAAGGAGAGGACAAAAGGATCAGACTTAAATCTGAAGAAGAGCCAATAATATGAGAAATAACCCTTTCATTCAGGTTAGATCTTAAAAACGTTTCCTTAAGTACTGTCACAGCCTCAGTTGATGGAATGAACTTCCAAACAGACACAGTTTATAGGAGAAATGGGATTTATTTGAAGCTTACAGATCTAAGCAGAGAGAAAAACCACCACCAGCACCTCCAAAACCAAGCTGACTTCAGCAACCACATAGCAGGGAATCCACACAGAGTTCAGACAGCTCACTGCATACCTATAGCAGGAATTCCAGATTTACCCAGAAACACCTTAGGTCTTGAACCTAGGATCCAGCCACCAGTGACCCATCCAAGAGCTTGGTGGCTGGAGACAATTTTAATAAAACTGGGGAGGCAGAGGTAGCCAGCCTAAGACTACATAGCCTGTGCTGAAGCAAAACCCTACCTCATAAAACCAAAACTAACAAACAATCATCCTGAATCCACACTGGGAGATATCCATCATTCATTCAAACTAAAACAAATACCATTTTCCAAAGTTCTCCTTTTCTTGGAGGATAAAGTTTAGATCCTTCTAGAAGGTGGACCCTGATCTGAACCAGCCTCAATACAATTCTGTCTTGTTACTGCACCAATATCTGCCCAGGATTCATTCTCTTTCCTAGATTTCTACTGTTGCATATGTATTTCCCAAAATACCAAAATCATTAAAGCCTCCATTAGCTAATTCCTTACTCACTATCCCCTTTACACTTTAAATAAGTGTATTTTTACACATAACCACTCCACACTGATTTACTAGAACTGATGCTATTTTGTTCATGTATGTTTAGCAAAGATACCTCAATATTTTCACCTCAGCAGATCTGAAGGCTTGTTTAATTTTCTCTGGCTTAGATTAAATTAGATATTAGCACACAGTACACTAAAACAGGAAAGTCAAATATTTACTCTCTTAGTTTACACAGCTACACATACACAAACACATAGACACACACACAGACAGACAGACACACACACACACACACACACTTGCTTGAGAATTTCAAAGACAGTTTTCTATTTTGATTTCCTCTGCTTTGGAAACAGGAAGAAGCAGAAAGAAATAAAAGGAAAATATATAAAGGGCTGATTACTGTGCTAGCACTTATTACTCAAAGGATTCCACTTGATCTTTGGGATGTTCCTGTGAGTTTTGTTTTAGTATTTCTGTGTCCTACTCAATCATTACCTTTGATGACTCTGGGGATGAATCCACAGTGATGAACTTGAGAAACTGAAAACATTGCTCATGTTTTCCCCAGCACAGGCCTCCTATGACTTCTTCCTTGTTTTATATTCTACATTATAGGCAGTGACATCATTAAGCTGGCATTCGATTTATGCTGGGTGAAGGGGAAAACCTTGTCAGTGATAAATTAGATTGCTGTCCTGTCACAATAAAAGTCTCATCTTTCATTGTAAAGAGCAGAATTCTTCCCACTCTGTCAGGGAAATGCACACAATGACCCTGTAGGAAAGGATGGCAGGGCTCTCTCGGGATTCCTTCCCTACAAAAGACAAATACCTCTTTGGAATCAGAGCTCAATGTCTCTCTCCTTGCAATGTGATGGATGAATGTCCAAGTCACCTGGGGCATTATTTATCCATACTCTTCTGTATTTTCGTTTCTTTCTTAGACAGGGAAGTATGCTATAATAGAAAGCAGATTGATGTTAAAAATAACTTATTTGTTACTTCTGGAGAACAATTTATTTTCTGAAGTATCAACTTTCTTCTTGTGCAATAGACATAACACCAATTCAGCAGTGTGAAAGGGAGCCTGAAATGACTTCAGCACTAGAAGACACTACCGTAATACTTGACATCTAATTAATTCTCTTTATTTTTTAAAATTCTTTTGTGAAGTAAGGTCTCATTCTAACTCAGGCTGATCTGGAATTCATACTGTAGCCCAGGACAACCTCAAACTCAAGATGCTCCTTCTACCTCAGATTCAGGAGTGCTGGGATTAAAGGTGTGTACCATCACATCCACCTCAAATATCTTTATTTTAGGTTTGATTAATTGGAATTCAAATTTCAAATAGATTCTGGAAAAAGGAAACACGATGCCAAGGTGGAAAGAGACTGTGTTAATTCCCATAGCACTTTGGATCCCCTGGCTCCCAAAGTGGACATAAACCTTTCACAGAGCTCATTACATTTATGGAGAAAAGTGACAACGACAGGCCACATTTAGAGCAAAAAACTTCCGGTGCCACACAGACAACCTGCCTTAGTTCAATTTAAATCCTAATAAAAAGTGGTTTTGTTTCTCCTTTGATTTTCTTGTCTAAGCAGGTTTTTATGGAAAACTAATAGGTGAAGAGTTTGGCCAACAAAATCAGTTTAGATATAAATACTTTACGGTGACATGAATTATGTGAAAAATGTAGAAGTGCCAAGGACAATGACATGACATTTATATACAATTCCTTTCAAAATGCAAGAGAACTCTATGTGGAAACATTTTAAAGGAGAAAGAAATCTCTGAGTGAAAGGAATATGGCCCCCGGCTTCTTGACAAGTGTTAATGTCCCCATGGTGTCATGATTTGTTTTTTGAAGTTTTTTTTTTTTTTTTTTTTTTTGCTTTGCAGTCATTAGGAAGTTGAATTACAATTTGTCTTCTCATGGTTTTAAAATCGATAATTTCAATCAAGTAAATACTTGATTTTTAGACTCATTTTTGGCTTCCTTAAAACTCCACTTGGCATCACACAACATCCTTTGAAGATAAACACACCACCTTTTTCCTGCAGCCTCCTCTGTCTCTCCTCTTCCTCCTCCTCCTCCTCCTCTTTCTCTCCTTCTTAGTCTTCTCCCCACACCCCACACCCCACACCCCACACCCAAGGTACTGTCCCACTTTATCCCAGGCTAACCTGCAACTCATTTTGTCGTCCAAAGCTGGCCTCAAACTCACAGAGATCCTCCTAACTCTGTCTCTAGAATGCTGGGATTAAATGTGTGCACCATCACGCCAGCTTGCATCTCTTCTTTTAACATGTTTGATAAGCCATAGACTTCACTGCTGTTACTCCATGTCTTTACTCTATGTATCCATTCGCCATGAAAACCCAGTAGGCTCCTATTCCTTTACATTCTTGGATTTCCTGCCTTCCAGCACCATGCTATCTCTTCAGCCAGCCAGAGTTTCCTCTATCTCAAGTAATGAAAATTCTATCTATCCAGGTAGTGTGGATAAAAACGTTGGAGTCAGTTGTTTAATTAAAAGTTATATTAGCATACAAAGAATTAGATATTTTTATGATATTTTCCCAAATGTCTTTTTATTTCTTTTCCCTTCTATTTTCCTCCATGTCCCTCTACATCCCCTTCTTACCAGAGCCTCATGTCCACTTTGATGTTTTAAGTGTCCTTTAACCAACTCCACACTTTCTCAAAAATCGTCTTGCTCCCCTTTAATTTCCTATTTGGTTTTATGGCTGAGACCCATTCTAATACCCCCAATTGCATAGACAAATAAAAAGGTAATATCTACATATGAAAACGAACATACAATTTGTGCCTTTCTCCATCTGGGTTACCGCATTTCATAGAATCTACAGTAATTCTTAAGAGCTCTCCTTTCCCATAGACAAATGATATGTTCGACCCTACCTACCTAACATGCCCAGAATCTGAGCACTTCTCCCTGCTTCCATTGCATCCTCACCTAAGCCGTCATCACCTCTTTCTTGTATTAATTTATTATATCAGATTCTTAAACAATCTTCCTGCTCTTCTGTCCTGCTACAATCTGATACACAGCCACTGAAAATATAACTTAAAATTCTATACTGCATGATGTCATTCCTTCAATCAAAATAAGCTCAAGGTCTTATGATGGAGATTTTAGTACCTGGCCTGGATTACCTGTGACTCTGCCTTATTATCCTCATTCAGAATCACCTCTCTTTGGGAATACCACCTGAAGGTTAAGTTCTGTTTTCAGCTTGATCTCATTAGGAATCTACAGAAATTCCTTTTGGTTGGGTCTCTGAGGTTCCTTCCAGGAAGGATTAACTGAAGGAGGAAGTCCTTTCCACAGAGTGAGCCTTTCTCTCAGACTATGTGTTTTTTGGGGGGCGGACCTTCCCAAAGGAGGCACTTTATACAAGGAAGCTCTTGGAGAAGAGCCCCTTCTGTGGGCGTGGCTGCTCATGAGTGCCTTCACTTGCATGTGCATCTATTCTGTTCAGCAATCCTTTGTCAGCATTGGAACTAAGTTTCCTCAGCCTTCCTGGAGCTCTTCAGGAAGCCCTCAGGCCTTCAGTGCAGGACTGGGACTGCTGAGGCATCCAGCCATGTGGACTGAGCAGCTACCTCTTGCTGAACTCTCTAGCTTGCAGACTGCTATTTTCAGACTGCTGTAAACTAATCCAATAAATTCTCTTTTTAATACAAGTCCTCCTATCAGTTCTGTTCCTCTAGAGAACCCTGACTAAGACAACTATCTCTCTGTGTTCTCTCTGGTACTGAGGAGTCTTTGCCTGGATGCTTACCCTCCACACAGCTGCATGACTTCTGCTTTCCAGTCTCTGTTCAAATGTCAAGAAATCTTATCCTGACTAGCCATTTATAATGTCACTCATTTTCCAACACTCCCCATTCTCCCTATGCATCTTTATGTTTTTGTAATTTCCATGGCTCTTAATATCTTCTTAAATAACATATAATTAATATCCTCAAGTTGTTTCCTCACACCAGAATATAAATTTATTAAGGAAAGTTGTTTCTCACTATCTGGTTCATTGCCGCATTCCCTGTTGCATTTAGAAAAATTCTGAATGTCTAATGCTCAATAATAACCAATAAAACATCGGAAAATAATTAACAAAGTTCTCTTTTCCTTTAGTGTATTCAATTAAAAACACAGTAAGTAAAAAAAAAATGATATTGTTTTTATTTAAGACTCTGAGATATACTAGGAGACTTTCAGAAGCATGAGATAGATTTGTTTAACTTTTGAACCTTATTCTATAGTTCATTCTGGGTGAGTCCTAATCATTCACATAGTCATTAGGGAATGTGAGACTGTACCTCAAACTTATTGTGATAAATAATGATAAAAGTAAATATTTCTCATTATAGAATATTGAAATTTAGTCTAAAAGAAAAAAATACTCATACATCCAAAACTCAGAAATGAATGTTATGAATATGACAATATTTCTATTCTTTCCACTTAAGTGGAAACACACATGCAAGTAGATGTCTGAATGTGGAACACAGTCTGTATAATTTTTGTTGTCTTTTCAAATTCAAATAGACTTACATCAAAACAATTGCTGTAGATTACATTTTCATAGTGTGATAGTTTGAATAGATGTCCCCCAATAGAATTTATTATAATTGGGTTTATTATAATTATAAATTGTATCTAGACTTCTGGCTGGAGGAGGTGTCACTTTGGCCTAGCCTCCTGGGGACTGGCCCTTTCTAAATTGGATGCAAAATACTAGGGATACAACGAGAAGCCTGAACCCAGGTCTGGAAGTTCTGCATTTTGTGAGTTACAATGTTAGAGAGTATGCTTGCTTGCTTGAGGTGCTGGTGGTGGGTTTCTTTCTCTCTCTGCTTGCTTCTGTGAAAGGGAGCCAGCCTTTTTCCTTAATTTCCTCTGGGTCTGTTACTTCAATAAATACTTTCCTCCCCAAAATTGTGCCTGGGTTGGAGATTCATCCCAGAGGCCTGTGTCTGACTATGACACATAGCAATTAGGAAAATAAAATAAATGTATAATTTCCCTTGACCAATCACATAGCAATATTGCTATGTCCAAATCTCCCTTACATTCTGTTGGTATAACTGTTTCTACAAAGTATGGATATAAATTTTCTCCGTTTTAATAATGGAAGCTATCCACAAATTCTGTCTTATTTGTAAATTCAGAACATCCAATAAACTAGAGGGACACCATTCATTTTGGTGACGTTAAGAGTGAGAGAGGCCCCTGGCTATTTGTCAAATTTGAAGTTTATTATCTTGAAAGCATGCAGCCCTGGTCACTTGCCGCTCAGCTCTCTTTATTCAGAGTAACTCTATACTCTAGAGAAAAGTAATTGATTGGGGCAATTATCTAGCCAGCCTTCACACCTGCTCCCTCCCAATACCAACCGACCAACTAAACAAGAAATAAATGGGAACAGACCCATTATTCTCTTGAAAATAAAAACCATTGTTTCATAAGCATCTGGATAATGGTACCAAAATCAATTTTCCTTGAATGAGATGGATAATTTCACACAGATGAAGTTAAAAAGAATTGCTTTTACCTCAAGTATCTGGTGGTTTAAAACAATGCATGCACTTGTAGTGCGAGTGTCTGTATGCTTTCCTTTTTCTGTTTCAGAGTGAGACAAAAACTGTCTTAAACTCTTAAACTTCCACTTGACTTTTATTAGCTTCATTGTCAAGAGCATAACAATTCATCTGTTTTCCTTAGTGATTGAGTAAACTGGACCCCATTGTACCATCCTATGGATCACATCCTCAATGAAGACCGTGGAGTTTCTATTTGATTCATATATTGTCTTTTATTAGTATCTTTCTAGGTGTTGTTTGTGGCAGTTACCTTTACATTGCTGGGACAAAACATCCAGCCAGAAAGGATTTATTGCAGAAAAGGGTTTATTTAGGCTTAAAGTTTCAAGGGGAAGTTTCAGTATGGCATGGAAAACATGGCTCTCACATCAACTAGGAGGAAACTGTACGAGTGAGCTAACCAGCAAACACTCAGCAGGCCTAAACAAATAAGCCTCAAAGCCCTCCCCAGGTGAAAAACCTACGGCAAGGATCCACCTCCCAGAAGGTCCATACATGTTTTCAGTGTTCAAAACAAATTAGTCTATGGGGGGGGGAGGCAATTAATTCCATATTTTTTTAATGATGCAGCCATTACTGCATTTTTGAGTAAAATTTTCACAGTATTTTAAATTATAATATTTTCATATTTATAGGTATGATTATGTACAGGGAATTTTATAAAAATACCACCCTTCACAATAGAGTGGAACTAACATTGCATTGTGTTTATTTTACAGGCCAGTGTATAGACTGCCCCAACCCAATCATACTTTGAGACTAGACCATTTCAATGTTGGCATCAATGAAGCCACCAGAGGGTAGGCACTTAAGAGTTACTAGTGATTAGCTTGCAGTCTGTATGAATATAACTTGATAGGATTTTTTTTCAATGGGCTCCAGACATAGGAGAGAAATTATGAATAATGGTTTCTGGTCAAACATCTGGAAATGAATTCTAGTTATATTTTCTCTTTGAAGCATTCATCTATTTACTGTTGTTAAACACACTTTGCGTACCAGGCTTTATTCCAGGCATGGTTGGTACAGAAGCAAAATTAATCCTTTCCAGCCTTATGCTAATGTATTTATGCTAACTTTTCCTCCCTATGACAAATACCTGAGAAATAACCATGTCTGAGAAACTCAAGTTAAGGGAAGAGAGATACATTTTGGCTCATGGTTTCAGATGTCTCAGTTCATCATTGTGGAGACACTTTGGCCGACCACAGAAGTTCACATCATGACTAGGAACTAGAGAATTCCTTTACCCACTAACTTCATCTTTTCCTTCTATTCCCATTGTGCCATAGCCTAGTAGTTTATACCATCCACATTCACATTGAATCTTCCCTCCTTGGTTACTCCTTTCTGTATACAACCTGATAGACACAACCAAAAACGTGCTTTATTAAACTTCACGGTGCTCTTCATTCTCAACTCAGTCAAATTGACATTCAAGATTAACCACCACACTCTAGACTTCCGTTTTCCTGATGATTCAATGAGAAATGTTATTGTCTGTCCCATAGAACTGTGGTGGTAATGAATGAATAAGCTAACCTGTGTAAAATACTTTGGTGGCTGGCACATGGCAAATACCCAACACAGATAAAGTATTGGTAACATACACTGCTAATATTATCACTTTCAGTATCAACCCATCTTACTTTTTAATTTTTTACTTTACTTTTACATCTGTGTGTATGTCTGTATGGGTACATGCATGCCTCAGGGTTTGAAGGCTGTAAGTCATCTCTTTCTTGAGTCAGAGTATCCTTTGTTTTAGCAGCTGGAAAATGCAGTCTAGCTGGCCCACCAGCTTCTGGATTCTCTTGGGTCCACCTCTCATTGCTATAGACACTTTGAGATTACAGATGTGTATTCCACTTTGCATCTGGCTTTATGTGAGTGTCAGGAATTGAATTTAGTCATGCAAGACTTTTAATTACTGAGACATCTCACCAGACTCAATCCAGTTTATTTTGAATGTAGAAAATTTAGCCTAAAATCTTTGTTTTTAATAAAATTAAGATAAAACTATGGAGGTTTTTGTTTTGTTTTGTTTTTCAAGGGAGAGTCTTGCTCTAACCCAAGCTGACCTATAAACCACTTACTTTTCTTGTAGTCTCAGGGTTGTCTCAAACTCATGGTGATCCTCCCATTTCTGTGGATATTTTTAAGTGCATTTTTAGCAAACAAGTTAAGATACTTATGCATTTTTGCTTTAATTTAATTATCTGTGCAATGTAGACTTAGGAGAAGAGGCCAAATAGTCATTCCTTCATATATATATATATATATATATATATATATATATATATATATATATATATATATATATTATTGTGACATATATGCATGACATAAAATGTACAGTTTTGACCATTTTGAATATACAGTTTGGTAACATTAAGTACATTACATTATTGTATAATATCACCACCATTTTTCTCTGGATTTGTTCTATCTTTTCAAACTGAATCTCTGTACCACTACTCAAAGTTGCTAACAATAATCATTTTATGTCTCTATAACTCATGTCTCTAAAATCATTATTCACCATTTTGAGATTGTACCATACTGTGATGGTTAGGTTTTGTTGTCAACTTGATCTTTTTAAATATCTTGGGTGGGTCTCTGAAAATGTTTACAGGAAGGCAGCCTCTCAGCAAGGGGCAGGATGTAAGGAAGCTCACAGAGGCTAGAAATAACCATCCTTTCCTTGTGTGGGCCATGCAGGACGGAAATTCCAGAGACTCGGGAAGCCATTATGTCTGGGGAAGGTTTGTAAGACCCCCCCTAAAGCTATATAAAGGAGAATAAATTCTCTTTGGTCATCCTACCTGTTTGCTATTGTGTGTGTGGTGTAGGTGATGAGTTTTTCTCTTTGCTCAGACCTGTGAAAGGGGAGCAGCCTCTTTTGCATTCTGAACTTCCCCTGCATCTATAGTTTCAATAAATACTTTCCTCCCCTAAATTGTGCCTGGTTTGAAGATTCATCCCAGCTGCGTGTGGCTGACTATGACACATACTATCTTCAAATGTTCATCCATTGCAATAATCTAATATTGTTCCATTCTAGTTCTCTATCACATTGTGCTTAGTCCTTAGTTTTTCAATGGACACTTGGGTTACTTCTTTTTCCCTCCTGGCTACTCTAAAGGTCCTGGATGAATACAGGTACATGGAGATCTATTTGTGTTTATTTTCAAATACTTTCAAACCATATCCATAGTGATGTTGTTATGTTGATTTTCCATTTAGATTTTTTTTTCATTTTTGGTCATATGTTTGTTTCTCACTTAGTTTACTGAGGAAACATCCATCATACTACATTCCACAGTATAATATGGCTTTCCATTTCCTTTGCCAGAGTCCTGGGTCCAGATCTCCCTCTACTCTTGCTGCCCTTTGTTAATATCTGATCGACTTCATACAGTCATACAGATAATTCAGAACCGGTCACACATCATAGTTTTGAACACTGTCCTTAAAATTGTTTATACCGCATACCTTTTTCATATTCTTGTCACCTATAGAGATTCCCGGGATAATTACTAATCGTTTACTCACTTTTAAATTAAATTATTTGTCTTTTTCATTGCTTGATTGTAAACATCTGTGCTCTTCACAAAGACCAATCAATTGATTGCATTTCTTAGTAAAGATTGTGGACTGAATGTTTAAATATAAATAACTTTTTTTTCATCTTCATCCTGGTATGAATGGAAGACAGAAGCATAAATAACTTGTTTTCTTTCAAGTGTATTAAAATGAAGCTAAATCAAGTTGTTGGGATCCTGAACATAATCACGTATAAAAAGCCTTCACCTCATTTAATACTCAGTTTTTGCTGAGTACTGGATTTCAACTTCCTAATTTAGTCCAGTGATTGTCTATAGTCTTGCATCTTTACAATACATGATGTAAGATAGTAAATACATACTGGTATTATTTCCCACTTAAGAAGCGATTGTTTAAGACACTGCCAATTCCCTCTCCAGAGGTAATGTAGCTTGAATATTAGTAAATTGGATCTTCATCTTCTGGTTGCACAGCATTTAACAAATCTCATTGTTTTCTACAATTTCAAAGTATTTATGTTTTTGCTTCATGAAAACAATGTGTACCACTCCACCAACACCATATATTGTTCATGACCCAATTCATAGGAGGACTTGCTAGAAACTATAGTTTTGATTACATCAACAGAGCACCGTCTCCTATGTGCAATGATGACAGGCAGGTGTTCATTTACAAGTGTGCCATGAAAATGTATTATTACAACATAGGAAACAAAACAAAACCCGCCTTTTTCCATATTCTTTATGTGTCTCGTGTAAATAACACGCCCAGTGTCCTTAACTAGTACATTTAAATGTTGATACTTCATGGCATTTTACAAAGAATAAAGGGTTGATTTGAAAATAATCAACAGCATGACCACCATAAAGATTTCTTTGGCATCACTTGAATTCTCACATTTACCTAAAATCTTATTTGCAAGAGTTAGTAAAAGTCTCATTGTACCATGGAAACAAGGCTATAATATTTTGTAGAATATTATATTGGGTTATTTGGGGTTAGTAACAAGCCATAAAACTTCTTAAAATATGCAAGAAAAATATTTGGTATGTAGGGTTAGGCAATATATTCTTGTGTTGTATACCAAAAAGGAAAAAAAACTGATAAAATATTTTTTCAGATAAAGTAAAAGCTTTAATTTTGAAAATCAAAAATGAAATGTCTAAAGTGGTTGGGAAAAAAAGCTATATACTAGGAGAAATGCTTACAAACCATTTACCTAAAAATGGGCACATGCAGTCAATGAAAACTGTCAAGCAATCATATTAGGAAATATACAAAAGACATGACTAGATATTATACTAAAGATATGTGTAAAAGAGATGACAAGCACCTGAAAGATATTCCACACCTTTAGCCATTTGAAAACACAAATGATAACTATAATGTGATGTTACTACAAACCTATAAGGAAGACTAACATTTGAAAATTCAGTAAGATCAACAGACGCTGATGAAGATACAGATAAACTTTTTTTAATATACATTATTGGTGGAAATATATAATGGCACCGTACTAAACAGTTTGTATATTCTTATAAAACTAAATGTGCAACTACTATATGATCTGGGAAATGTACTCATGGGTCCTATCCTAATGAAAAGTTTTGTTTTGTAAAAAATCCATCTATATATGTCTACAACATGTTAGAAGAATCTTGGCATTTACTATGACCTTGAATAAACTTGTACAATATTGTGCTGAATAAAATACAATAAGCAATAAAAGACATTGCATGAGCTCACATCTATGTTGAATGTAAAAACACAATCTCTCAACATCCATGAATATAAACAGGTGGGGAATATAACAATAGTCATCAGAGGTGGAGGTGAGTCAAATAGTACAGTTTAGATCAGAGGATACAGAGATGCAGACAAATAGGATAAACAAGCAGAGATCTCTTAAGTACATGAAGCCTACAGGCAACTTAGTGTACTGAGGCTAAACAATAATTTTAGTCACTCTTCTATAGGAACCTAGTGTGAGGTGATGGATAATGTAATTTGCATTATTAGAGTAACTTTATTTTGATATTTATATAAAGCTTATCACATCCCATTGTATAGCCTAAGGCTATACAAAAAATATACATTTAGTGAAATACCTATGTAAGTTTGCAGTAAAACTGTTCATAACAGTCTTTCCTTTAAAGCCACCATTTGGTAACAATACTCGGGATCAACTTGATGGTCTTAAGGAGGCTCAGCAAGCATTCTACTATGAACCACAACCCAAGCTGGATATGTCAGAAACCATGGTGTAACCATACTTTGCAACACTCCTGACCACTAAAACAAAACAAACGATTAATACTTCTTCTTTCAACCTGTATGAATCTTCAGGTGGTTTGGCTGAGTAAAAGAAGTCAAAACCATTAATTATACATTTTTATTCTATTTACATTATGTTTTAAACTCATACATTCCAAAGAGGGCACAGTGGTGGTAGACAGAGATCTGAGTATAGAAAAAAATTATCTATATTAAAAAATACCTTGGTGTGCTGATAAATTATAAGAATTCCTTACTTATCACCATGAGGAAAAACAGCAATATCTGAAATTTCAGTGTCCTTTATAAATTAGAAAATATATAACTAATGGTGACAAAGTTTCTTGAGTGGAAAAGGCAAGGTGGAATGAAATCTTTATCCCAGGAAGTAGAGGGAGAGTCCCTGGAAGGGGCCAGAGCCAAAATAAGCCAAGACATACCCATCTAAGTGATAATAGTCTAAGTCTATTATAATTGCTTTTCTCTTTCAATGAGTCTATAAAGGAAGCTCTGTGATTTCTTTTACCTAACCATCTAGTGAAATGAATGATGATTAAGATTATGTGGTTGGTTAGGGGGTACAACCAGATTTAAGAGTCCATGCTATTAAGAATTTGTACCTCTACTTTTGAGCCCTACACAAAACTGATCTATGCACCTACTTTTTGTCAAGACAATATCAACAAAAGCTCATCACTGATATAGATAGGCAAGCATCACTAGTTATTTTCTATTCATCCAGGAACCCAGAGGCAGGCATGGTACTAACCATCTTATTATTCAAGATTTACATATAAACCATAAAAAATGGTGGAAGCATTCATTTTTCCAAGATATGTTTAATTATAACAATTTCTTACATAAATTATTGACTTCAGTATCATGCCACAATATAACAAGCAATTTCACTGAATTACTTCCATCCAGATTTTTTTTTCTTTTCCTCTCAGAAACAGAGTATTTCCTCATGTCTTATTTGTCTGATTTACAATGGTATTCTTTGGGCTATTGTTACAATATGCTGTTTTTGGAAAATGTGTCTTTGAGATTATCAGTCCATACTCAAGTTTCTCATGAAAAGATGGTTCCAATTCATCAAGCAATTACTTTCTACAAGATGACATGGGATACTGAGCCCCAGTGCTCTGGCTGCCTGCACCTAGCATAAAGAAAGAAACTCAATGTCATTATTTTCCCTGACATAATTCTAGGAAAGTTGACAGAAAAATTTGTGAGCTGTTTTCATATAGTACAATTGTAAGATGGAGAAGGAATGCTATTATTCACCCATTTGCATCTTGGCCATTCCTCTCCAAACACACACACACACACACACACACACACACACACACACACACACACCACCCACTTCCTTCATCACATTTTTTGGGATTTCAACTGGAGGCAGGTTGTCATTTTGAAAGCACCTTACACTTTTTCAGGAATGAGTCTGTAAAGAAAGCATAGTGTTCCATTTCAAATACAGCACCATCGTCACAAATGGATGTTGGATAGCCTGTGGCAGCCCACCAAAAAGACTTTCTAGTCAAACTTGGCGTTAAAACATCTATGCCTAAGGAGGAGACATGAGAAATCCATGATGTGATTCTAGAAGTGCCTGTGGCGTTTTGCACTCTGACTTCTAAAAGGTTTAATATTTTGTAATACTGTGATATCTAGCAATTCACAAAGCATTTGACCTAGATCCTGGGCTGATCCAAAGAAGAATATGGATATCTTCCCTCAAAAAGCCAAGAATTTAGCATGTGTGAAGACAAAAATCTTATATCTTTTGACTATTTTCTATCTGGGGCTTTGTATATGTTTCTATGCATCTTATCCACCCTTCATAGCACCCCAGCTTATTACATATGCTCCTTTTTATTTTTGGTGGATTTTGTTTTGTTTTTTGAAGTAGGGTTTTGCTCTAGCACTGACCTACCTGGAATTCACTATGTAGTCCCAGGTTGGCCTGGAACTCACAAGAGGCTACCTCCTGAGTGCTGGGATCAAAGGCTTGTGCCACCATGGCGGGCTCTGTCTTTTAATAAATATTTTCATCTTATGGCTTAATGTAGCTATAGTAATGCTGATGCAAGACAACTCCCCTTCTCACCCAATCAGCCAAACCAACCACTGTCTCTGGGCAGGTCCATTTGCATATTTTCACAATTAGTCCCCACTTTATTTATTTGCACCCCTTTCCAAACTACTCAGCATTAGAAATCAAGGCAGCTTGTTAAACATTTAAATGAGCCCACATCACCACCTTGCTTTAAATGCTTCAACAGTTTTTCATTTAGACTGAATTCCTAACCCCACCAGGCTGCAATGTGGCAATGCGTGACTGGTCTCAAAGGAGTTCTTCATGTTAACCACACTCCTTTGAGTACCCAGGTACACACGCTAGTCTCAGCTCTGAAACTCTGTCCCAACTCTGCCTTCCTTCCTC
>PVHP010008474.1:0-52451 GCA_004024765.1 Zapus hudsonius | reverse complement strand
TCCTCTTTCTATCACTCTCTGCTTGCAAATAAATAAATAAATAAATAAATAAATAAATAAATAAATAAATAAATAAAAATAAAAATATTTTAAAACTTTAATTGTGATAAATATATATATATATATATATATATATATATATATATATATGAGATGAAATTTCTCTTTTTATGTACCTTTCACATAAAGTTCAGTAGCCGTAAGGAATTCCCACTGTTAGGAGTCAATGTCTAGAATTCTTCATCTTGTAAAACAGAAACTCTATCCATTCAAAAATAGTTCCCTGTTCCTTCTTCCCTGGCTCCTCCACATGTCTACTCTTTGTCTCTGACTACCCTGCTCACCACGTACAAATGGAAAGATATAGTCTTTGCCTCTTCATCTAATTTCACTTTGTGTCATATTTTAGGATATGCTACAGTGTGTATTTCCCTCTTCTTTAAGGTTAAGTACAGTCCATTGCATGTGTCTACCATATTTTGTTTATCCATTCATCATCAGTGAACTCTTGGATGGTTCTACTTTTTGGCAACTGAGAATAATGTTGCTATGAACATGGGTGAAAAATATCCCTTGGAGAGAAAGCTTGCTTTTACTATAGCTAAGAGTGATACTGGTATTCTATTTACCATATTGAAGACTTGCCAGACTATTTTTAATAATAGATACACCATTTTGCATTCCCAAAACAGCATATAAGTTTTCTAAATTTCTCCAATTTTCACCAATACTTGTCCTCTTTTTAAAAAATCCAAATAGGTGTAAGATAACATTTTATTATTGGTTTAACTGTATTTTCTGATTAATGATGTTATTTGTATGTTTTCCTTGAAGAACACTTATTAAAGTCTTTTCCTGATTATTTATTTTTTTAAATGAGAACTTAACCTTATTTACTTTCTTTGTTGCTGTGACAAACTACCTGATAACAAGTAACTTCATGGAGGAGGGGTTTCTTCCAGTTAACAGTTCGAAGGGATGCATACAGTCCATCGTGGAGGGGCTGTTCACATTCCATCCACAGTCAGGAAGCAGAGAGCAAGGAAAACAGAGAGTTAGTGCTCAGCTGCTTTCTCCTTTTTATTCAGTCTGATACCATGTACAATTAGTGCAGGTCTTTCTACCTCAATTAGCCTAATTAGAAACGCCTCCATAGGCAAGCTGAGAGACTGTCTCCATGGAGACTTTAAATCCCATCAAGTTGGCAGTCACTGTTAACTATCACAATTCTCATACATGAGAATACAACCCAGGCTGGCCTCAAACTGGCCATGGAGTTGAGCACGGCCTTGAACTCCTGATCCTCCTGCTTCTACCTCCCAAATGCACTCACCACATGCTAAACATACCATTTTTTTAATACAAACGTTCAAATTGTTATTGTCTATTGAAAATCAGTGGAAGTTCTGGTGTTCCTGGGCCACATTCCTGCAGGAAACCCTGCACTGGGATGCAGTAGCTGTTGCTCATTGGCTAGAGTGGAGTCCCGATGCTCCTGACTTCTACCTCACATCCTCCAGGCTGTCCATCTCTGCCTTGCCTTGCTCATTTGTAGTGTCTATGCCTGGCATAAGGGTCTCTCAGAAGCCCCCTGTGTCCTGGGAAGGGATCAGAAGGGTAGAGGGTGAGAACCAGGGATATGCATTATGCTTAGACACCTGGCAGTCTTCAAACTTTGAGACAATTCTGAGGTAGATGCTGGGGTCTGAAAACCAGCAAGCTACATTTCATTATCTTTTTGGTTAAAGCATACCAATGCGTAATCTCAAAGATTATTCAGAGAATCTAGGAATAGAGACAGTGGATCTAAGGAACAGCAGTGTATTGATTTTTGGAAGAAACACTTTCATGGAATTGTGTCTTTGTCAAGGTTCTGAAGAAAAATAGAGTCAACAGGATTTAGAGGGTATTTATTTTGGGGATTGAACCACATGGTTATGGAGGTTAAGAAATCCCTTGGTTTATCATCTATTAACTGGAGAACCCAGAAAGCTGGTGCTGTAATTCAAGCTGTGTTTGAAGGCCCAAGAAAGGGCATTGGGGAACTGGGGATAACAACTCATTGTTTGCCCATTAAATAATGTAACTCATTATGGACAATAAAAATAAATTTAAAAAAAAGGTGAGGCAATGATGGCCCCAGTGTTTGGGTACAGCTGTCTGTGCAAGTCCTGGAGGCTGGAGGCGTCTGTCTTGGGAGCAGGGGAAGATGGATGCTTCAGTTCAAGAGAAGGGAAAGAGAATCTGCACTTTCTTGGCCTGTTTTGTTCTGCTTGGACCTTCTATTCACTCCCATTGATGACAACAGGCCTTCAGTTAGACTAATAGTTCAACGACCAGCCTCAGAGACACTCGAAATAATGGTTCACCAACTATCTGGTCTCAACTATCTCAGTCAAGTTGACTCATAAAATTAACTGTTATGGATAATTAAATTTTATCTGGCTTTCATCTTTTTGTTTGGCTATAAAAAAGTAAAGTAGTCTTTCACAGTTCACCTCAACCAGCAGGATTTGTTCTAAAGATGCTTAGGGAAATAAGGATACAGAAAAACAAAGCATACAGTTGTTCAATAGGCAGGTTTCAAGGGTAACTGAGATGTACCTATACTCAAGACTCCAGAATGGTTCTTTTTATTTAATTAATTTATTTATTTGAGAGAGAGAGAAAGAGAGAGAGAGAGAGGCATGCCAGGGCCTTCAGGCACTGCAAATGAACTCCAGACACATGCGCCACCCATGTATTTGACTTTACTTGGGTACTGGGGAATTGAATTCAGGTCCTTCTGCTTTGCAGGCATGTCTTAACTACTAAGCCATCTCTCCAATAACCACCCTCCCACACAGAATGGTTCTTAGTGTGAGTCTCCATGCATTAGGCTAACAGGTCCACAGTCAATGCTTTTGTCTTCGCTTCTCTTTCTACCTGCTCTAGTGCTAAACTGTAAAATTGTCTTCTAATTTTTCTCTGAATCATTTTTTTCTACCAAAGCATTGCTTATAACATCTTAAGGCTTTTAGTTATTTCCTTACCCTTCCCTTTCATGTTTTATATTCAAAATCTCAAGGAGAAATATCTGACCGAGACCATTCGTCATCCAGTACAGGCTGATGACCACTTGCATCCTCACAAAGCATTCTGGGAGGATAAAATGAGATAAAGGATAAAACTTTCTGATGATGAGAATTTCAAGATGAAAAGAAAAAAATAAAGACTTCCCTGAAGGGTGGCAAAACTGGCAGGTCTCTAGTCGGATCTGACCAGTGGAGTAAATTATTCCTCACAATTACCCTACTACTTTTGTTCACATTCACACTCATTAAGTAGCTTTAGGCTTATTTAATTAAATCCAGCAGATCATCTGGATCTAAGAAGATTTCCTGGCTTGTAGACATAGACACTTTAATCACTGGAAAGATGTGTCCCAGATTTAAATTAATAAATTGACATCTTGATTTATTCTAGTCTCTCATGAATTTGTTTAGCATAGGTCAGTTCTGCTTAATTCATTCTACCCTGGGGGCTCTAACCACTCATATTTAGTTAATATTTTTCTTTTTTTTTTAAAAAAATAACTACATCGATCTCTTTCTGAAACACTTAGGGATTTATTTATGTTTATTCAAAGTTCTTAAGATTCTTAAAGTTGCAAGAGTACTGTTAAGTGAAATTCACAAATATTTTGCAGTGGATTTTCAGGGATGGACAGACATTACAATTTAGAGGATTATGGTGGATCCCAGAAGGTCATATGTTGGGCACGGATGGTAAAAGACTAGGTGGAAAGGAGCCAGATATCCCCACAATGGTTACTGAATTTGGTTACTGAATTCATTGCCAGTGCTTGTGAAGATATGGCAAACTCCAGGATCAGTAAGAAACTTGGACTGTGGAGAAGAGTGAAGGAGCCCCACACTCCATGTTCATCTCTGACCACTGTAGGTGAGCACACCCTGTCTTGGTGAATTGCATGGGCATATACATGTGTATACACCACACCATCACACATCACCCCCCCCAAAAGCAATCTCCCCAACCCCCACCCTAGATTTATTATCCTACAATGCTGAAGATTAGAAGTCAGAAATGTGTTTCCTGTGTTTGAAGTCAAGGTGTCAGGGGCTGCATACTTTCCGAAAGCTCCAAAGAAAAGTCCCTTTCCTTGGCTTTTTTTTCCCAGCTTTTAAAGGCAACCCGCATTACTTGGTTTATGGCCTCTTCCACCTGGCTGTTGTATCAGTCCCTCTTTGCTTCGGTCATCCTGGTGTCTTTGGTTCTGGCT
This sequence comes from Zapus hudsonius, assembly GCA_004024765.1. Lineage (NCBI taxonomy): Eukaryota > Metazoa > Chordata > Mammalia > Rodentia > Dipodidae > Zapus > Zapus hudsonius. The sequence goes on along the minus strand of PVHP010008474.1, from coordinate 48,169 downwards.
CTCCTGCCTTCCTCTTTCACTTATTCAGGACCCTTGTGCCCACATTAAGTTCTGCCAATCCATGATTATCTTGCAGGCCCAAATCCTCAACTTAATTATAACTGAAAACTTCTTTTTGTGATAACACAGGAATGACATATCCATGGCTTTTGGGGATTAGGATGGAAATATCCTTCTGGAGTGGAGAGGTGTATTATTGCTGTGTTTTCTCCTTAGATACATTTAGTAAACATTTTGATATTATAATGTGGGTATCACTCCAAACATTGAAAATAAAGAAAAATAGAGCTATTTATAGTCACATTTTATTTCAATTTAAATTTTTGTTTATTTGTTTTTGAGATAGAATCTTATGTAGTCCAGGCTGGCTTTGAACTTGCTATGTAGTCAAGGCTGGTCTTGAACTTCTGATTCTCCTGCCTATACCTCTCAAGTGCTAGGATTATAGATATGTGCTTTACCCCTGGCTACAATCACATTTTAAAATGAACACGACATAAGAGTATGCAAAATAGTCTTTAAAAGATGTGATTGCTTATCTGAAAGAAAGTTCACAGTGTGATCTCTTTACTGTCATAGTTGCTGGAAAAATTAAACCAGATGAAAGAAGAAGTTCATACTGATAGAACTTATACAAACATTTATTCGTTTTCAAGCAGAGAAATACAGAGAGAGAGAGAGAGAGAGAGAGAGAGAGAGAGAGAGAGAGAGAGAGAGAGAAAGCACCAGGGCCACCACCTTGTGGGTCTGGCATATGTGGGTACTGGGGAATTGAACCCCCAGGGCCTTAGGCACTGGAGGCAAGTGCCTTAACCGCTGAGCCATCTCTCCAGCCCTGCACTGTTTTTACAAACATTAAAAGGGACAGAGACATTCAAGTGCTGGACTTTGAATAATTTAGTTCTCACAGTAAAGCTCTGTGGTGGTTAATATTTATTGTCAACTTGACTGGATTTATGTTGTAGTCAGCTTCACAATGCTGGGATGAGCATCCAACCAAACACAGTGTATGGGAGGAAGGGATTTATTTCAAGCTTACAGATCCAGGGGACATTCCATCAATGGTGGAAGAAACTGGCTCCCTTTCACAGATCCAAGCAGAAAGAAACCCACCAAAGAGCCAGCAAACATCAAAAGCAGCAAACAAGTACCTGCCAGAGCTCACACTTCTCTCTCTACACCTTTGGGCTGGAATCAGATCTACTCCCCAATAATAGCTTGAGACTGAACCCCAGGATCTGTTCCTAGAGACACTTCCTCTAGTTCGGCAGCCAGAGACCCAAGTTTAATAAAGCTTAATAAAACACCTGAGTCTATGGGGGACATACATTCACAGTCAAATCACAACTTAGAATCACCAGGAAGACTGGAGAGGTATGCCTTTACTGAGTGTTTGTGAAAGTGTCTACATAGAGGACTAACTGAAGGGGGAAAGACCTAGTCACCTATGTGGTACTATCTCATGCACTACAGGGGGGTTGGGAGAAGGGCTGGGCAGGATACAAGGGGAAATAGAAAGAAACCAGTGAACACTTGTATTCTCTTCAGTTCTGCCTTCTGGGTGCCATGATGTGAGGTCATCTGCTCTGTCGTGCCAATCTCGCCATGATGGACCGACATCTCTAACACTGAGAGTCAATAACTCTTTCCTTAAGTTTTTTATTATGTTAGTTGTTTTTTGCTATAACAATGTAAAATAACCAACATGGCATGTCCAAGAGTGAACATGACCACGTCTCTGCGTGTTAGAACTATTGACAAGTGCGTCTTTATATAATCTAAGAATTTGGTCAGTGACCCTGAAACTTTACCTGTAGAATGACATTATTTCATAAGAATGGTAAGTATGTTATATACTAGGGCCAGGAGAACCTGGCTGAATACTAGGCTATCCATGGTCCCCTGTCACAAGGACTGATCCAGAGGACCCATGGAGGAGGATATCCAGCTGATTGGGGATGGGGGGAGGGAGGGCATCCGGGAATTGGGGATAACAACTCATTGTTTGCCCACTAAATAATTCACTCATTATGGACAATAAAAAAAAAGAATGGTATGTTATAGATTAGATAGGGGAGGGGGCCATACATTTTAGACAAGCTGTCTATCTGAGCCCTTGAAGATTCACAATGAGCTTCTTCGGGTCAAAGGACATAAACAATTATGAAAACCTTTTGACTTGGTTTAATTTATTTGATAACTGAACTGTTTGTTGATGTTATTGAAAGGTCTATTAAAACAGCTCACAGAACAAACACAGTTTAGGAAAGAATACATTAAAACTTTGATGCTTCTGCACTCTGTTGCCTTGAGTGTGTATGCTCCTAACATTGCCTTCGATTTCCCTGCAGTTGGACTACAGCAAAACAATGTTTTGATCAGCCCAAAGTGACATTTCTTGTACAAGTGTTATGTTTCTCACTGCAAATTAATAAAGCAGCCGTCTGAAGTTTGCTTTAGTTGTATGTGCCTATTAATGCGAGTCAATCTTTATGTTACCCATCTCTCATTTCCTCTCAAATGCCTGTGTATTCACCAATATCTACGAAAGGAGGGGTGAGCAGAGCTTTCTGTACAGCCAGAGGAATGCCAGGAAAGCTATAATGATTTCTGAACTCCCAGAAACTTGTTCTGGTGCCTGATCGCATAAAGTATTGGCCAAACTAAGGTGGAAGATGGATGGGTCTTGAATGTGAACAGAGAAAAAGGCCTAGGATTACCATATTTCTTTGCCTTTAGTTAGTGGCATCAACTTTTTCCTTATCAACTGCTAAGTAAGAGCATCCATAGACGGTACCTGGCTCACCCTGTGTAATATGTCCATGCTAGTACTCACCAAGGGTTTTCCAAAACTTATAGACAATACAAAAGAGCACCAAAGGCAGGTCAGAACCAACATGCAGTTTCATTTTAAAAAGCCAGCCTCTAACACAAAGCTCTTTTATCAGAACAAGTTCAAGTTTGGAATCCTGGATGTTTCTTATTGCTCTGAGCTGCAGCTAGATTCTCATAGGCACTGTGACATGGACTAACATCTCCAATGTCTCTGAAGAGAAAGAAAACTTGGAGAAAGTTCAATGAGCACAAGCCAGCATTGGAATTATGAGAGTATTAGAGAAAGATGAAAAGATGTAGTATTATTTAGTCTTTGAAGAATAATAAAACTATTCATGTCTTTATCTAGGACTGTCTTCCTACATTACACCTGAGGAGAGATACCTCAACTGCCTTACCCGGTGGTCCTACTCAGTTCAATGAAACCAGATTGGTCATTGCCTAATTCCTTAATGGCAGTTAGGATTATTTCTTCAGGAGGAGAGCCTATCCTTGAAGTCTCTACTTTGCTAGAGGTCAGAGAAGGATCTGGCCTCTCCCTACATCTCACTGACTAAAGGACTTCCCTGGATGTGTTTCACCTTAAATTAAACTCAAGTCTCTCCCTAGAGAGGAGTTTTCCTTTCCTAGAATTAAGATTTCTGGAAGGACTAAACCTGCTGGTATCATGGCTAATTAAAATGTAATGATTCTATATATGAATGGGTTATAATGTGATTTTTAATACATGTCTACATGTGAAATGATCAAGTCAGGGACATTTAGGACATCTGGCCATTTTCTTTATGTTTGGAGACTTCAAGCTCTTCTAGTTCTTCATAGAATATGTAATAGGTTAGTATGAAGTCTAGTCACTTTACTGTGTGGCTGAACACTAGAAATTATCCCTTCCTGTCACTCCGTTTTCATAGCCATCATCTAACCTTCCTCCGCCCCTGACACCTTACGTTCTAAGCCCCTTGTCTACTGTGTTTGTATTGTGAAATCAACTCCTTTAGTTTCTACCTATGAAGGAAAGAGAAACTGCAGCATTTTTACTTTTGTGTCTGGTTTATTTTATGTAACTTTAATATCCTCCAGTCCCATCCATTTATCTATACAGAATGGAATTTCATTCTCTATTAATAGGCAAATAGTACTCCACTGCCTATACATACTATATTTTTCTTATCATTTGTTTATGAATGGACATCTAGTTTTTCCATACTTTCCTGTGAAAACTGCTGCATCCAACATGGGAATTCTGGCATCACTTTTATATATGAATTTCATTTCCTTTTGATATATATCCAAAGTGGGATTCTTAGATCATATGGTAGATCTATTTTGGGTTTTCTGAGGCGCTTCCATACTGTTCTCCATAATGGCGATACTAATTTACATTCCCACCAGACATGTGTAAGCGTGTTCCCTTTTCTGTCCATCCTCAGAAACTTTTTCTTTTTTGAGAATGAGTCATTCTAACTCTTTGATTCTTCCAATGGTTCCTAATTACAACTATGTTGTCAGGGTCTCTGAAAAGATTTCTGCCTGTTTCTTAGGAACCAACATTTGAGAGTTTCCCTTCCAACCAGTCCATAGTGGCCAACATTTTGTTATGTTATGTTATGCTAAATTTTGTCCTGTCTCTCATCCAATGAGGACAAAAGCCTCCTGTATGCACCCCAAGTCTTATCCCCCTCACAGGAGAGGAAGTTAAACAGATAAATCCGCACGGCACAGCTCTTGGTAAGACCACAGCTTGCAGAAAAATTTGGTTATGATACAATGATGTGTGAATTAGATCAAGGCCAAAACATCGTTTTTCAAGAAATACTTTTTTTTCATGTTTCCTGTATTTTGTGTATAATTTTTAAATTTTAATGTTGCATTAGTGAGGTTTCTTTGTTTCTATTCTAGAAAATGAGCAAACACTAGGAAATCTACATGTGACGTTAGTCTCATAGCTCCAAGTGATAACATAATTAGTGACTATCAAAATCAAATTTTCATAATATTTCCAAAGCAGATAAACATTCAAATGATCTTCAATTAATAGACATTTGGTACAAAAATATGGGGAAAGCTGTATCTTTAACTCTTTTTAAAAAAGATTTATTTAGTGGACTAATTTTGTGATCTGGATGTAAACTGAAATTGAAATTCCTGAAAATTAAGTTACCTTATATTTATAACATTGAAGCTTGAACTTCTCTGCTGAAATTCAGACATGATTAGAAATTCTCTTTCCTTTTCCCTGATGATGAAAGAACCATGGTTTCAAAGGCTGTACTTAGTTTCTGAGAGCCCAACAAAATTTTAAAGAGGAAGTTTCCTTGTAAGTTTTGAACTATAAGTTAAGGACTCGTTCTTTCCCTCCATCAGGGTTAGTATTAATGTTTTATTATCCTTGCTCATGGTTTTCAGGCATATATGTTAAATTTCTCAATTCTTACCTAGAGATTTTTTGAGGCAAGGGGATCGCCCACCTATATAGTTGTCTGCATTACTTCTAGATATTACAAAAGTTGTGGTTACCTCAATTCTCAATTATTCACTAAAACTGTATATATTTATTCATTGTGTGTGATGTGTATATGCATATTCGTGTGTGTGTGTGTGTGTGTGTGTGTGTGTGTAGAGGCCAGAAGACAATCTCGGGTGTCATTCTCAGATAGACCATGTCTTTTTGAGACAGGGTTTCTCATTGGCCTGGAGCTTAACAATTCGCCTTAGACTGGTTATTGAATAAACCCCAGAGATCTTGTTTCTGCCTCCGCAGCATTGGGGTTATAGGTATGCCCCACCACAGCCAACATTTTATGTGGGGATCTAACTTAGGTCCTCCTGCTTGGTGAGGCAGGTACTTCACCGACTGAGCCATCTCCCCAGCCCCAGCTTCATTTATTGATAGTTGAGGTGTCCAACCTGGTGGCCATTCAGCCAAATGTGTCTATTCAGATATGTGTCACTTCAGATATGTCTAGTACAAATGGAGACATGTTGGTATATAAAACACATATGAGATAGCATACGCTTAAGGTACAAAGGTATAGTAAGTCTTGATGTTTATGTTGATCACATGTCAACATAATAATATTTTTATTACACTGAGTTAAATAAAATGATCATATCTTGACTTATATGAGTTAAGTAACATTTGTCAATGAAATTAATTTTACTCCATTACAAATCTCTTTCAATGAAGTTTGAGGTTACATATGTGCTTTTCCATTTTTGGTTTACGTTGATGCTATTTATTTATTTAAAAAATATCTTTATTATAAGTAAGTATATACGTTGTATGAGCAAATCTTGTGAAGGTGTCCCCATTTCCCCTCATCTCTATTCCCTACCCACTGGGGTACTTCCTCGGAGCCTATACTGGATCTGTCCATAGGTCAGGTGTTATGAACTGCGCCAGAGGTAGACAGTTTTCCTTTCTCTTTTTTTTTCTCTCTGCCCCCCCTTGTGTATTGTTGCTGAGGGGGGGCGATGGTGATGGAGAGCCATTGTGGAGTGAAGTCTTTTACGTGTTTATAGCTCCCAGATGCATTCAAACATTAAAAGGTTCACTGTAAATAGTCTGGGGAGTAGTGTGCTTAAATGTACTGTTCTTTTTCATCTTCTTAATTAGAAAGCAACTTAATATAGCATTTTATAGGCCAGTGTCATAATTTCAAAGCACTCCTTATAAATTTTGTGTTTTATTGATACTCTGTGAGGCAGTGAATCTTCCAGAGCCACTGCTCTTACGTGAAAGGCCTCTGTCTGATGTGTGACTATAATCGATCATTTGGCTATGTTTTTCTCAGTGTTAGGAATTCCTTCAGACCCTTTCCAGTAAGATGTGAATATGCCCCTATTAAATGAAGAAAACCTATTCATTTCTCTGGAGACAGCACACAAGCTGCTTGTGAAGTCTGCATGCTTTTACAGAATTGTAGGTCACAGGGCCAGAGAGGCCCTGCCTCTTCTGCAGGTGAGTTTATAGGCTGTATTACAGCTGTTTTCCTCACAGGACGGAGATCTTAGTGGCCTCTGAATTAGTGGCTATGGCTGCCTGAAGTCGTCTACTATTCCAGTGTGTGACATTAGACTTCATCCACAGAGTTGTTGAGGAAATCATAGAAAAAAATATAAAGGATGAATAGAGCTCAGCTAGAATTATTCTGTCGGCTTCTGTTTATTAGGATGCTGTCGTGGGTATGAGTTGCAGTGGTTGTGCTCCAGCGTGGTTGATCAGGGACATGTAGAATGAACCAGGCATGTGTGGAGTTTACCCTGGGTGAGCAGGTGTAGGCTATTGTTTAGCTGTTCGCCTGTGTTCTTTGTAGTTGTGGTCAGGGCTGTTGGTGGACTGCTGCGATTTTCCCAGCAGCCCAAAGCTCCTTAGCTTTACTCGATGCTGGGCTTTCTCTGTTCTTAGAACATTTATCCCGCTCTCCTTGCTTGTGACTTCTGACATCAGCTTTCTTATACAATAGCTTCCCTCGTGTCCTGCTGTCTCCCATTCTCTGCGTACATGTGCTCCCCTGGTGCATCGATAGAAAGACAGCTTCAATGCCGACGCTGACAATACCCCTTAGGATGCTGCTGCTGAGAGATCTGATTTTTAAGTTAAGATTCTTGGATGGGAGATGCTATTTTTCCCAAACACAGAGACATCTATTAGGACCCATATCACATTACAATTATAAAGAGCTTACTTATTTCTACCATTCAAGAAGGCACTTCCAGGAGGCTTCATTCTGCATTGTAATATTTTAGAGATTCTCTTTTTAGATGTGGAAACTGCTCAAGAAGCTCTCTAGAACCGGTGCAAAAGACATCAGCCCTGCAGAAGGAGAGGTGTTTGCACTGCAGGCCTTGAGTCAGGGTTGCCACAGTAAGAGAGAAACGCACAGTTAGATCAAAACTCGGTGCATCAGCCTCGCAAAAGACAAAAAATTGGATTTTTGTACCTCTCCAGTTACTGTCAATAATTTTCTAGTCTATTGTCCTCTCCTGACAAAGAATCTCATGATAAATTCATATCGACTGCTTTGTTATCTCAGGCATTTGATGATGCTGGGAACCTAGACGTTACCTTTCAGCCCAGAGCCATTGAAAAGATTGTACAGTGCAGACTGGGGTACCGCTTTATCCTGTAGCTGATGAGGAACAAACCACAGAGACCATCATACATCAGTAGACAACTGCATGGGTAGACATTGTTATGTAATGGACAATGCCCCAAATCTCAGTAGCTTAGCTTGATAAATATTTACTTCATTATTATTGAATGTATGGGTTTGTAGGGTTCACCTCCTATTTGGCCGCATGTGCCTGAGATTGGCAGGCTGAGTGCTGCATGTGGCTCAGCTATATGTCTCTTCATTTCTGGAGCAGTGATTTTCCAAGGTGTGCTCTTCTGGAGAAGTGCATCAGCCCAGTCAAACCATCAGACTGCATTTGAAGGCTCTACTGACATATTATTGAATACATTAAGTCACATGTCCAAGTCCAATGTCAGTAGGACAAGAAGACACACTCACTCCTTCTGCACTAGCGAGGCTATAAGATATACCAGAGATATTCCTAGCAAAAACATCAATTGTAAAATTGGATAACATTTTGGGGCCATGGAAACTGACCTAAGGCAGATACTAATTATCAGAGTTTTTTGTTTGGTTTTTATATTTTACATCTTCATACATGTACATGCTGTATGTTAAACATATGCTATTACCCTCCCATACTTCCTCTGTATTCGTCTTCTCTTCTCTTTTCTTACTTCTCCCATGAGTCCTGTTGGCTTCTGTCATGGTTTGATCCAGGTGTCCCCGCACCAACAAATGAATGTGTTCTGGGTAACTGATCATCAGCTGATGGCAGTTTGGATTTTACAACCTCAATGAAGCTGTGTTATGGGGGGAGAGCTTTTGGGGTTATAAGCCAGCTTACCCTTGCCAGTATTTGGCACACCTTTCTGCTGCTGTTTCCAGTGCTGTGGCAGAGGTGATGTCCACCCCTCTGCTCATGCCATTGTTTTCCCTGCCAGGATGCAGTCTCCCCTCGAGTCTGTAAGCCTAATAAACCCATTCCTCCACAAGCCGCTTTTGTTTGGGTTCTTTTTGTGCAGCAACTAGAAAGCTGACCGCAACAGTTTAGTTTGACATTTAGTTTTACTTTGACTTTGAAGTCATACATTCATATATGATTTTTAAAGATCTATGTATGATCTATGTCTTCTCTTTCTGAGACTGGCTTCATATGATTATCTTCAGTTGCATCCATTTTCTGCAAATGACATCACTTAATTCTTCTTTTAAAAATCATTTTATTTATTTATTTGCAAGGAGAGAGGGAGAGGGGAGGAGAGAAAGAGAGATGGGCACACCAGGGGCTGTAGTCACTGCAATCACCTTCAGATGCGTGCACCACTCTGCACATCTGGCTTTCTGTAGGTACTGGGGAATTAAATCCTGGTTGTTACATTTTGCAGGCAAGTGCCTTAACCACTGAGCAACCTCTGTAATCCCTGGCATTCTTTTTTATGGCTGAAAAATTCTGTTGTATCTATATCCACATGTTGCAGTTACCTTCACGTTGTTGGATAACTAGACGCAGCTTATGGGAGGGTTAAGGTTTATTTTAGGCTTATGTCATCTTTATATCATCTAGGGGAAATTCCATCAATAGTGCAAGAAGTTGGCTCATGTTCATTCATAGCAGAGAGACACCATCAGACAGCCAGAGCTCAGATCTTCTGAATACTGGACTACAAGATCTGTCCCCAGTGACACCTCCTCCTTCAGGCTGCTGCAGATTCAGGTTGTAAGCTTAATCAAAAATACCTCAGCCATGGTGGGGGAGAATATCTAGAGACATTGCCCCCCTCAGCAACAATACACAAAGGGAAAAAAAACAAAAGAAAGAAAAACTGTCTATCTCTGGTGCAGTTCATACCCCCTAACCTATGGACAGATCCAGTATGCACACCGAAGAAGGACCCCAGTGAGCAGGGGACAGAGAGGAGGAAAATGGGGACACCTTCACAAGATTTGCTCATACAATGTATAACTTTATTCATAACAAGTATATTAATAAAAAACCTCAGGCTACGGGGGACATACATTTACATTCAAAGTACTCCACCACATTTTCCTTATCAATTCCTGTCTAATAAAGACGCCTAGGTTGGTTCTGTTGCTTGGCTGCCATAAGCACCAATACGTAAGAATCTCTGTGATATATACCATTCACAGGAATGGTATAGATGGGCCATATGGACAATCTATTGGTAGTTGATTGATGAAGTTCAGCAGTGATTCTATAGTGGTTACACTACTTCCCATCCCCACCAGCAGAGTATGAATCTTCCCTTCTGACCACCTCCTCACAAGTATTTGTTGTTATTTTATTAAGGACCGCCATTCTGACTGGGCTGAGATGGAATCTCAGTGTAGTTTTAATTTGCATTTCTCTGATGGCTGGTGAAGTTGAATAGTTTTCATATGTTAATTAGCCATTTGTGTTTCATCTTTTGAGGACTTGACTGCTCCTTTCATGAGCCCATGTATTGATTGAACTGTTTAGTTTTGTAAGTTCTTAGTGTATTCAAGATCTTAATCCTCTGCAAATTGTATAGGTAACAGCCATTTTCTCCCATTCTATAGGCTGTTGTCTTCACTGGATTCTTTTTTTTTTTTTTTTTTTTTTCGAGGTAGGGTCTCGCTCTATCCCAGGTTGACCTGGAATTCACTATGTAGTCTCAGGGTGGCCTCGAACTCACAGCAATCCTCCTACCTCTGCCTCCAGAGTGCTGGGATTAAAGGCGTTGCCCACCACGCCCGGCTTTTCACTGGATTCTTTCTTTCTTCATTGTCTTAACATTTTCACCGTAGAGGCCTTTCACTTTCTCCATTAGTTTTCCCCCCAAGGATTCTCTTAAGGTTTCATTGTAAGAGTCATTCTTTGGTTATGGTTTTTTTTAAGCAGTTGTGAATGGGACTGTTTTCTTGATTTGCTTCTCAGTATGTTTGTAATTGATAGGGGGAAAGCTACTGATTTTTGTATGTTAATTGTATATTCTGTCACTTCGCTGAAAGTGTTTCTTAGCTGCAAGAGTTTTCTGTTCCAATCTTCAGGGTCTCATTAGAGAGTCCTATCATCTGTAAGCAGGGATTTTTTTTCTTATTTGTATCCTCTTTATTTCCTTCATTTCTCTCATTAATGGAGTTAAGACTTAAAGCACTTGTATTAATAGGAGTAGAGAGAGTGGAGGCTGTCTTGCTTCTGGTCTTAGTGGAAATGCTTTTGCGTTTTTCATAATGTGGGTTATTGATTCATCATAGATAGCCTTTATTGAAAGATGTTTATCTTTGAAAGAATTTTGGGTAAGAATTGTGGAAATATGTAGCTCTTTTATTTATTTATTATTTTGGCTTGGCGTTCCTTGTTCCATGCCTTACTCAGGCAGGGTGGTGGAAGCTAGTGTTTTATCAGAGTAACACTAGTAGTGAATAGAAGCAGGTGCAAAACAAAACAAAACAAAACAAAACCAAAAACAAAAGACTTGGAGAAAAAGCACGTGGCTTTATTATTTAAAAGGGGCAGGTAGAGAAACCTACAGCTTTGCCGGCCTGAATTCTGATTCTACTCATTGAAAGTGCAGATCAAATAGCAATTGAACAGAGATTTTTTGAGAATGAGAAAAACAAATAAGTTTCCCATACATTTCCAGTCAAAGGGAAACCGTGAACATACATATGTATGGAGTAGACCCAAAAGATTCTAGCAGAAAGTTAAAAGCGAGGCCTACTTGAGAACCAGTTGAGCTTTGAATATTTTTTTCTAAATTACAGACTGATTGGCAAAAGGTGAAGATGTTTTGGGCCTGAGAAATAAATCTTCTCTCAAATTATTACCTGACTGTTGAGTTATTAGTATGACTCATGAGTTGGCTCTCATAAGTCAAGTTGAAAAATACCTTTAAAAACTCAATTTCAACCCAAGCAGAGACATCGGTGTCTGTATCCAATGTGGGAGACAGATTATGCAGTTTAAGCTCAATGAAGTGACTGGAAAATCAGTCAATCAATAAATTGCCAAACTATAGTATAAAAAACATCCAGTTTTCCATAGAAATATGAGACTTATAAAAGAAAGAAAAGTGGAGCTGGAGAGTTGGCTCAGAGGTTAAGGAACTTGCCTGCAAAACCTAACAACCCAAGTTTGATTCCCCAGTGCCCATGTACAGCCAGATGCACAAAGTGGTGCATGCTTCTGGAGTTCTTTGCAGTGGCAGGAAGCCCTGGAGCACCCATTCTCTCTGTGTCTTTCTCTCTGTCTATCTTTCTCTGCTTGCAAATAAATAAATAAATAGATAATTTTTTTAAAGGGCAAGGCATGGTGGCACATGTCTTTAGTCCCAGCACTTGGGAGGCAGAGGTAGGAGAATCGCTGTGAGTTTGAGGCCAGCCTGAGACTACATAGTGAATTCCAGGTCAGCCTGAGGTTGGGACGAGACCCTACCTCAAAAAACAAAGAAAAGAAAACAGAGAGAGAGAATAGTGAAACTCACTCTCAGGAACATAAGTAAGTATTCAGTGGAAACTGAATGTGAGGCCTAGATTTTGAATTTATCAAAGAAATCAGAATATATACTCTAAATACATTTGAAGAAGCAAAAGGAAACATTAAAGAAAGTAAAAGAAAATATAGGGCAGTAGCACAATGAATAAAAAACTTTAAATAGGGAATAGAAACTGTTACAAAAATGCTAAATAAAAAATACAAGTTTGGAAAATACAATAATTGAAGTGGAAAGTTCATTACAAAGTATTAACAAAAGATTATTTGCAAGGAGAGAGAGAGAAAGAGAGAGAGAGAATGAGTACTCCATTCTCTCTAGCTGCTGCAAACTCCAGATGCATGCACCATTTTGTGTATCTGGCTTTACATGGGTACTAGGTAATCAAACCCACGTTGCTAGGCTTTGCAGGCAAGAACCTTAACCACTAAGCAACCTCTCCAGTCCTTAACAGAAGATTTGAGAAGGTAGGTGGTCATCAGTGTACTTAAAGATAGAACAATAGAAATAATTCAATCTATAAAACAAAAGGAAAATAAAATTTGGGAGGAGGGTCTAAGTCTTATTAACATCCTTGTAATAGTAATTGCAAGAGGACTATTTGACCCACACACATATAAATGAATTAAAAATCACAAAGTTCCCAAATCTGATGAAACTATTAATCTGTATGTCCAGGGCGATCAATGAATACCAAGTAGGATAAGCAAGAGGATATTTCACCTAGACCCATGACAACAGAAACTTTTAGAAGCTGAGACCAAGTCTTGAAGCAATGAGTCATCATGCATATGGAATAATAATAGGACTAAGAGCCGATGTCTCATAAAAACAGAGTCTAGAAGGCAAGAGAAGAAATATTCAAAGTGCTTATGAGATAAAAAGATCTTTCCCAAAGTATTATATTATATGCAGCAAAGCCATCATTCAAAAACTAAAGGAAGAATTAAAGTCCTGTCTGAATAAGCAGAGAGAAAATTTCCCTGTGAGACGTAGAAATGCCATACTTGAGACTGAAAGGAAACAAGAATAATTGGTGACCTCTTTCCACAGGAAGGGACAAAGCGGTGGAATGTTTAATGCCTGGTGAATAGGAAGACCGCCCATTATTTACTCTTGCTGTGGACTGCTGTCCTCGGGGTATGACATGAATGTTGCTCTCTTGGACTCTCAGTAGCTATGATGACATGCACCAGACCTGTACAAGAGGGGGTCCATTAGCACCCATAGTGGAGGGGAGGAGGGACTCCCAAGGCCTCACCTGCCCCTGAGGAGGAGAGACAAATGGTTAACAGGTTCTTGTGAGCAGAGGCATTTCCCCCCCAGTGGTGTAGTCAATGGTTTAAGTTGTTCACACTCCTGTATATGATACTCAGACATCCTCCCGTAAGTAGTAGCAATTAAGCTCAATGGTTCACCAAGTTAGACTTGGTGGGATTGTCTCTTTGGACTGTCATTGGTGGCCTATCTGGGGTGAATAAATAGATGTTTATTCATAGTCCCAGGAAAATCCACTCAATTATTGAGTTTTTAATTTTCTTTTGGCAATGCTGTGGATTGAACTCAGGCCTTGTGTATGCTAGGCACACGCTGTACTACTGAGCTACATCCACATCTGTTAAAAAAAACAACTAATTGAAGCATTAATTGCAATGTTTTATTTTGGTGGATTTGTTATATATTCAGATATAATATGTTTGATGATAACATTAAATTGACTGGAGTAGAAATATATCTTATGAGCAAAATTGTTGATCATTAACTATTAATCTTTAAGCAGATTGTGATAATTTGAAGATAATATATTATAATCCTTAGAGTTAAGGAAATAGCTTTTCCATGTTTGTATGGTATACATGCATGCATGTTTGCATATTCTTATGTATGCAGGTGCACACCTGTGAGGGTATATATTCTTTTTTTTTTTGAAGTAGGGTCTCACTCTAGCCCAGGCTGACCTGGAATTCACTATGTAGTCTCAGGGTGGCCTTGAACTCACAGCGATCCTCCTACCTCTGCCTCCCGAGTGCTGGGATTAAAGGCGTGCACCACACGGCTTGAAGGTATATATTCTTATGTGTGCACGTGCACATGGAGGCCAGGGGACAACCTTGGGTATTGTTCTTTAGGTCTACCTTTTTTTGGGATCTCTCATTGGTCCAAAGCTGGCCAATAAATTCCAGGGATCCACCTGTCTCTGTTTTCCTAGTGCTGGGATTACAGCTATGGGCCACTATGCCTGGAGCACTGAGGGTTGTACTCAGGTCACCATGCTTTCAAGATAAGCATTTTACCAATTACCCCAGGCCCAAGAAACAATTTTTTTTAAAGAATCTAAAACACTAATGGAGAAAAAGGCAAGATACAACTGTATGATTTATTTCTTTAAAAAATGAACTCAGGGCTTCACATATGTGAGGGAAGTGCCCTGCGTCTGAGCTATATCCCAGCCCCCCAACTTTTTCTATTAGATAGACATTACACACACACACACACACACACACACACACACACACACACACTATATATAAACCAATGAGGTTGTGGTAAAAGTATGAAAAAAGCCACCATAATAAAGAACTAGATTGCCTTATTAATGTATAAATGCAAATATAATTTTTAAAAGCTTTAAGATAATACTAGAGGTAGAAAAAAATTTCCCATTGATAAAAATTTCAGTAATTAAGAAAAACTAATTATAAATGCATAATTAACACTAAAGCCTCCCAATGCTAACAAAATTAAAGAGCAAACAATTAAATATTGCAGCAGTTGGGAATGTCAATATTCTCATTTCAGCAATTGATAGAAAAACTCGACAGAGCATCAGTAAGATATTCAGGACTTTCAACCACTTGATATAAATAACAGAATGTTCCATCCAGCAATAAATGAAATGTTATTTTCACATGAAGATGGGACAGTCTCTGTGATATAAGCCATAAAAGTATGTTTTCTGAGTGCAAAAAGAAAGGAAGGAAGAAAAAAAGGGAGGGAGGGAGGAAAAGAAGGGGAATTATCAGAAAGTACTTGAGGATATGGAAATTTTAACTACATATTTTTGGAAAAACAGTGCATCAAAGATTAAACCACTAAGTATGTTTTTAAACATGTGTAACAGAATGCAAATTAAAATCCACCTTATCAAAATTTATGAGATGTAGCAAAAAAAAAAGTGTAGAGGGGAAACCTACCTTGAAATGTTGAGGTGAGCTAGAAAAGAGCCAAGTCCCAGGTGATCTCCACAGGTAGACAGAGTGCAGCAGTCAAACCGACAGAATTCACAAAATACACAAAAGGTTGTTCATTGAAAAAAATCAACAGATTGATAGACATGTTGTAAAACTAACAAAGGGAGGAGAGAGATGAACAAAATGGAAAGAAAAAGAGAACATCCTCCCAGATGACAGAAATGAAAGGATTATAAGGGAATATTACAAACGCTTTTGTGCTGTTGTCTAGATAATTTGGATGAAACTGTTAATATTCTGGAAAGATACATTTATCAACACTGTCTCAAGAAGATACAGAAATCTGAACGTATCTGAAGTATAGAGAGTGAGTGGTTAAAAATCCTCCTATAGTGTAGACTCAGACACAGATGGTGTCAATAGTATTTTTTCCCAAACATTCAGGGAAGAAATAATCTTATATGAACATTTTCAGAAAAAGAAGGGAATATATCCTAACGTTACTATGAGATCAATGGCAAAGAGAAAGGTATCACAAAAAAATTAAACTCTAGTGCATTATTCCTAGTGAACATAGATGCATGTTAAAAAGGTAAAGACATTTGGGAACGGCACATGGAAATCAAGATAAAATACCACTAAAGACCCACTGGAACAGCTTTTAGCGATGTCCCGTACTGGTAGAGAGTGTGTCTCTTTCTCTTTAGGCAGGCTCTCACTGTAGCCCAGGCTGACCTGGAACTCACTCTGTAGCCCAGGCTGGCCTCAAACTGATGGCAATCCTCCTACCTCAGCCTCCTGAGTGCTGGGACTAAGGAGTGTGCTGCTATCCTGGCAAGTTACCTTTCTCCTTGCTTTGACAAAAGGAATTTAAGGGGAAGAGTTAATTTCAGCTTATAGTTTGAGGGGACTGAGTTCATTGTGGAGGTGAGGGTGCAGCAGCAGGAGCATTGAATAGCTGACCACCTTCAGGGGGCAGAGAGCCATGGATGCTGCTGTGTGACTAGCCCTCTCCATTATTTATGCGCCCCAGCACCCCAGCTTGAGAAATCATCCACCTACATTTAGGGTGGGTCATCCCATCTCATTGTATCTCCATTTATCTAATTTAGAAAATCCCTCATGGACATGCCCAGAGATTTGTTTCCAAGGTGATTCTAAATTTTGTCAAGTTGACAACCACAAACTGACATTCTTTAAAAAAATTTTTAATTTATTTGCAAGGAGGGAGAGAGAAGGAGGAAGAAGAGGAGGAAGAAGAGAAGGAAGAGGAAGAAGAGGAGGAAGAAGAGAAGGAAGAGGAAGAAGAGGAGGAAGAGGAGGAGGAGGAAGAAGAGAAGGAACAAGAGGAGGAGGAGGAAGAGAAGGAGGAGGAAGAGGAAGAGAAGGAGGAGGAAGAGGAAGAGGAGGAGGAGGAGGAAAAGGAGGAGAGTATGCATGGTGTACCAGGACCTCTTGCTGCTGCAAATGAACTCCATATACATGTGCTACTTTGTGTATCTGGCATTATGTGGGTACTGGGGAATCAAACCCAGACTGTCAGGCTTTGTAAGCAATCACCTCTAACCACCGAGCAATCTCTCCAGCCTACAACTGACAGTTTTATATAATGTCTATGAGAATTAAAATGCAACATCAAGTTTGGAAACTATTTTCAGTATTATCAATTTCTCATTAGAGAATTAAATACTATCCAGCATTTCCAATCTGCGGAGTTTACTCGGGAGAAATGAAGGCATACAAATACCTGTAAATGATCAGTCATAGCAACATTGTTATTACTTTAAATTTATTTTATTTGTTTACTTGTGTGTGTGTGTGTGTGTGTGTGTGTGTGTGTGTGTGTGTGTGTATGTGCGCGTGTGTGCCAGGGCATCTCGCGCACTACAAATGAATACCAGACACTTGTGCCACTTTTAAAAAAATATTTTATTTATTCATTTTTCAAGCAGAGAGATACAGAGAGAGAGAGAGAGAGAGAGAGAGAGCACCAGGGTCACCACCTTGTGGGTCTGGCTTATCAGGGTCCTGGGGAATTGAACTGGGGGCCTTAGGCACTGGAGGCAAGTGCCTTAACCGCTGAGCCATCTCTCCAGCCCACTTGTGCCACTTTTTGCATCTGACTTCCATGGGTGGCTTGGGGATTGAACACAGCCCTGCAGGCAGGTTTTAGAGCAAGTGACTTGGACCTCTAAGCCATCTTCTCAGCTCCAGCAGCATTATTTTTAGTAGCCCAGAATTGCAGACAACCTCAACGTGAACCATCTGGGAAGTGAAGAAGCCCACGTGGTATTTTGCTCGGCAACAAAAAGGGATGAAGTGTGGTTGTAGGCAGTACCATCGGTGACCCTTAAACCCTAATTAGGTGTTGGGAAGATTCCATTTATATAAACATTTGAAGAAAAGAAAAAACAGCATACAATGTCTTGTGTCTAGAAGTGGAGAAAGAATTGTTTAGATACAGCATGATAGCATGAGTGAACTTTTTGGGGGTAAGGGATGTGCTCTGTTATGGTTTAGTTCATCTATCTATCTATCTATCTATCTATCTATCTATCTATCTATCTATCTATCTATCTATCTATATCTATCATCTATCTATCTATTTATCATCTATCTATCTATCTATCTATCTATCTATCTATCTATCTATCTATCATCTCTCTATCTGTGTATAAACATATATATGTATATAATATGTATATACATTTATAATATATATATGTACATTACTTCCTCCTCCTTTTATTACAGGCATGCACCACCAGCTAAAGTGTATGTGTACGTATAATAGTAGAATTTATGATTTGCAATATACCTGTCTTCTATAGGAGGTGACCCTATGGCCTATTTGCAGATCCTCTGCCGTGTGGCTGGCTGCTGACAGCCTCCTAAAACCTCTTGTCCTTTTGTTTCTTACTAAGCCAACTCCTGAGGGTTGGGGGTGGAGTCACTGATAGTGTTTACCTAGCATGTGCAAAGCCCTAGGTTCAAGCCATAGTGCTGCAAGAATGTATACACAGATATGTAATATGTGCATGCTTGTATCTTTGAAATGGGCTCATTTCCCCAGACTTCCTTGGAGGTTAGTGAGGCATGTGGGTGGCGAGCAGAAGCATCTGTAAGACTTAGTGAGGGGATGGATAAACAATCTTTCTTTTACTCCCTGTTCACGGGAGTGTCCACTGCAATCAATCAGCCATACTGGAACTGAAGAGATAATGACAGTGGCCCCCATGTTTCCAAAGGTTTGAGAAAAAAGGTGGCAAAAGCCTGACCTCTCAAGAATCACTGTGGCAGCTTGTTCTGTCCACGTGGGCCTTCACTGTAGAGATAGTGACTAGAAATGAAATTCTGTTATTTAACCTAATGCTTCTTCCCCATGGAATCTGCAGTCCAGTGTTCTTACCATGGACTACACCTGCTTAGCATAAGAGGAGGAGGAAGCATCTCTGGATCAGAACGAAGCCTCTGATGATTGTCTATGGATTCAGGAATGGTGCTCATTAAGCGATGATATTCACAAGAGCAGCTGTTGAGCATCCAGTTTATCTGAAGCGCTTCAAATATTAGTTAAAAATAAATGTTTATGTTTATGAGTCACAGAATCATAAATGGCTCTGAAATGAAGCTGGGCTAAATACCAAACCTCTGAGGCTGAAGTCAGAGAGGACGATTCTATTCCTCATGCCGAGTCTCCTGGGAGCTTGTCGAAGACTGCTAAATAAACCCCGATTCTGTTTCTTGAGATGGATTCATAGTGCCATATGTCAAGTGTCATAATTGCTTTAATTCTTCTGCTTCAAGAGGAGAGCTTTTTATTTATAAAAAAAAAAGTAACACGTCCACAGTACAAGAAATTCACACACTGAAGCAGGATAGGAAGATATGTCCTTTGAATCACTAGAACCCCATCCATTCGGCTCTGACTGAAAGGGAGAATGTGTGTGTGTGTGTGTGTGTGTGTGTGTGTGTGTGTGCGCACCTGCGCGTGCACCTGAGTGCCTAGTATATTTTATCCTACTAATTGATTAATTTATATGTAAATGATGATAACAAGTATTAGGCCAACAAGGTTAAGACAGGAGCTATGTCATAAAGTTTATAGATCAAGCCACTGGGTCTGTAATAAACAAACAATATGTCAGAAATAAAACACAATTGAGGTGGAATGTCCTCACAGTGATTTGTTGGGACAGTTTGGAATTCTGATATTGTGGAGTGTCGTATCCATTGACTTGGGTTTGGGTGCCTGGTGACTCTTCCCAGCAGGCCTAACATTCCCAAGTCCACACAGGAGGGGAAGATCCTCTGAGGAGAAACTCAGCTTTTATCCTTTCCTCTCCATCTTCTTCCTGAGGCAGGAAGACATAAACTCACACAAATCACAAAATTCTGTGGGAGAATTTTCCCACAATGCAGAGGTGAGTCTGTGACAGAGAATTGGATCTGACGTTTAGATATAAGTTATGGGGGGGGGGGAGTGATGGTTCTGGGCAAGTGTGGACTGGTCCCGGAATCCATTTGAGCTCAAGGTGTTTATTTCTTAGGGTTGCCAAAATGAATTTCCACAGACTTGGTGACTTAAAACAATAGAATGTATTCTCTCACCGTTCTGGAGGTCAGGAGCAAGAAATGGAGACATTGTGAAGATTAGAACTCCTTCTGACAGATGTCGGAGAGAATCTTCTCTTGCCTTCTTCAGGTTTAGGGGGATCCTGGAGTTCATGGCTTGTGGCATCATAACTCCAACCCCTGCTCTGTTATCTCATGGTCTTTCCCCTCGAATCCCTGGTTTTCCTAACTCTTTTCTGTTCTCCTCCTTTCCCCTCCCCTTCTTCCTGGCCTCCCCTCTCCTCTCTTTTTCTCGTCCCTTCTCCTCAAAGAGTTTGTCATTGGACTTAGGGTCCACTCTAACCCTGGTGGATCTCGCCCTAAGATATTTAAGCATATTAACATAGATCCTGTTTAGAAACAAGGTCACATTAATGGACTCTGGGTAGATTATATTTTGGGATACCATTGCTCAAGTCACTGCAACCCACCTTCTGTCCCCACCCTTTCAAGTTCATGTTTGCAGGCTGGAGAGATGGCTCAGCGGTAAAGTTCATGTTTGCTTCATATAAAAAGTAAACTTGTCACATCCTGGAATCCCTAGAAGTCTTGAACCACTAAGCATTTTCAATACTTAGCAAGACTCTCATGTAAATAATATATGTATACAGCTCTGGGTAAGATCTATCCCAAGGGAAAATTTCTCTTGCTATGTAGAAACTCTGAACCATCACATAAGTTGCTCTCTTCCAAAACACAATCATATGGGGTGGGGATGGTACAGGTGTCTCCATTACACAAGGGAGAAATTAGAAGAATTAAGGAGTCATCAGTACCAAGCAATAGATAGTTGGTTTACTGTGTTCTTTAACGGAAATGAGAACCGTGTTACTGGAAGCTGGAGGGAAAGTTACTCCTGTCACAAGTGGCAGAACTTGGCTGGACTGCACTATGGTTTGGAACTTGTAAATGTGAAAGTTGAGGAGCTGGTGGAGAGTGTTGCTAAACAAAATGCTGAAGGTGTTGGCTCATTCATCTTGTTGCTTATAATAAAATGAAGGATAAACCAAGGAGGCAAAAAATACCAGCACTTAATGATTTTGGAGGCTGTCAGTCTGCTCATGTTATGGAGATGCTGAGAGGAAATCTGTTATCTAGAAAGATTGTTCTGGGGAGAAAGCACAGGGTAGAGGTGGGTCACCTTTGCCTATAGACTCATGGACCCAACAAGTGATTTTTTTCAGGATCTAAGAGTAAAGATGAAGTTATCAAGAGAACCAGTAGGGAACTTTCTTGATAGTATAGATCCCATGGTGTAGAACTCCTTAACTCGGGCTCCATGAGATAATGGAGAGCATTATTCCAGCAGAAACATTACTGCATTCAACTATCTCTGCTAAGTAATGTAGGATTTTCTATCAACCACCTCAAAATTATTTCAGCCTCTATTCATAACCCAGTTCCATAGCCACTACCACATTTTTTATGTTTTTTTCTACCAGTGATCTTTCTCTTTATCCCATTTCTAAGTCTCTTTTAATTGGAGTTCTACCAGAGAAACAGAACCAATAGAAGATATAGAACCCTCCTCCTCTGATTGTGAGACACATTCTTAATCTATGCAGTTCCAGAAATAGTTGAAACTGTTGTTCCCAGGCAAACTTGCTTCCTTCTCTAAGAAATTTCAGTTTTGCTTTATTTTTTTCTTTAAAACAGATTTATTGGCATGTAAGTCACACACCGTACAACTGACCTGTTAAATCCACAATGTAGTGCTTTTTGGTATTTTCACAGATAGATGCAATGATCATCAAATGATGCTTAGTCTTCATTGTTAACCTGATTGGATTTAGAAACACTTAGCAGGTTGTGAGGCATGTCTGTGGGGACATTTCTAGATGAGCTCATTAGCTGAGAGGTACATAACACAAGGTACCACTCCATGGATTGGAGGTCCAGATGGAATAAACAAGGGAGAAGAGAGTGCCAGGCACATGACACATTTATTTCCCTTTCTCCACGTCCTGGCCTCCATGACATGTGCTCCTTGGTCTTCATTGCTTTCTCTTCCATGATGGAATGACCCCCAGAAACCACAAGCCAAAATAAATCCTACTTTTTAGATTTTTTTTTGGATCAGGTCATTTCTATAACACTGTAAAAAGTAATGAATTCACATCATGTTTAACTTTACAATACTTTTGACACCACAAGAAGAAATGCTGTATCTTTCCATCTCCCTTTAAACCTCCCTATTCCTCCTATCTCTCCAACAAACCCCAAAGAATCTTTAATCTTTATTTCTCTATGGCTTTCCTGTTTAAGGTACTGTATCTCACTTCATGGTATCATCAAATACCTGGCCCCTTAATTCAGAACCATCGGAGCCATTCTCATTTAATTAATATTAGACTTTCTTCTCCTAATTTCATTTGAACTAACTACGTCTTTCTCCATCCCATCGTTACTGTGTTAAACCTGTCTCCAAATGGTTCTTTCTACTTCTGGACATTTTCAGCCTCCAGTAAACCCACCATGTTGTTGCCTGAGTGATTTTTTTGAATTCGAATTAGAGATGACCCAACTGCTCTGTTTCAAAATGATCATTAGCTACCCCCATTGCCTCGAGGATCAGCTCCAAGCCTCGAAGAGTGATAACCAAGACCTCCCTGACCCAGAACTGGTTCTCCTATCTCCTTTTCAACATCATGCTACCATCACAAGTTGTCTTTCTCCAACACAAGTTTTAAAATGTTGTTCACATCCAAATACTTGTTTTTGCACAATCACTTT
The DNA here is from genome assembly GCA_004024765.1 of Zapus hudsonius. NCBI lineage: Eukaryota > Metazoa > Chordata > Mammalia > Rodentia > Dipodidae > Zapus > Zapus hudsonius. The sequence continues at coordinate 25,240 of PVHP010008474.1, read as the reverse complement.
TCTTTGTTTCTTATACTGACATTTTTTTTGCTTTGGTTCTTTCATTTTTTTGACTGATCTCCCTTCCATAGCAGGTTTTATTCTTCTTTTTTTAAACCTCTATTCGTTTTAGATTAAATATCTAAAGGAAATTCCCTTTCAAAGAAGTTTTCCAAGAATGTTGAGGAAAATTACACATGAGAAAAATTTAAGAGACAGTTCCATGTCCTGAAATTACATGGTTACTAAAAAAATGATTGGGTTGAAAAACATAGAAACAAAGATTCCCTCGGCACTGTAAGCATTTGTTAAACTTTAATTTGCTTTTAGACTTGACCTGTGTATTAGAACGTTTTCATGCATAAAGATATAGATACCTTATAATGCCCTGAATAGTCTTTTAAAGATGAATAGCTTGAGTTATAGTTATGACACAAGCAATGTGTGTGTTTGTGTATGCATATATATTCAGAGCATAGAAATTCAGAAGAAATTTTCTTCTGAAAAATGATCTAAACTTTAATACTGTTACCAGAGTTATGTATTATCTTCTTGCCTATGGAAATTATTTTTGTTGTCTCAGGACCTTCCATAAGTGTCTATGATTATATTTGCATAATATGTTTCTATCATAACCTCATATTAAGTTGCTAAACTTCCAAGATGCACGGGGGGGGGGGGAATGGCATATACAAGAGCCACATATACTTCCGTGTGCAGATGTACATGCCTAATACATGTGTCCACATGCAATTGTTCACACACCATCCACACACACTTTTTCTTGGTGTCATTTTAAGTCCAGTTTTTTTTTACTCTGTATTGAGTGGAATGTACTTAAGCTTGTCATAATCTTTCTTAGACTAAACATTTATACTGTTACTAAGACATTTCTTGCCTATTCAATGTGTAGCTCCTTTCATTTGTCTTCATTCTATTCCCCAAGTGTACAGTCATTCCATTCTAAGGAATGCTGTCAAATTCATGGCAGGCTTTGCAGCACTAAAATGGGGGTCCCCCCTTTCAGGAAATAGCTCTGGAAGGCAGGCTAGAGTGGGAGGATTATTTTCCCTAGGGATTTTCTAGGCAGTGCTTGTATTTATTCGAATATTAAAATGATTGTAGCAGCAATAATCACTCCATTTTCCATGTCAGGTGTCTTTTGAGGAATTTTAAAACACTTAAAAATTCTTTGAACAGCACAATGAGACCTAGTTGCTTTTCAGTTTAGAAAACGGAAAACCTAAAAATTCTTAAAATCTTAGTTTTTAAAACATTTTTGAAATCGGAAGTGGCGTCTGGCTTGAACAGTGTACAAGATGCTGATAAATGAGCCAGAATAAAGGACCTGTTAGCCTAGAAGATTATATCCCAGTTATTTCTCAAGTACCCTTTTATTATGGAACTATACTTGTGTGATTTTTATGTCTTTGACTAGTTTTAATATTAGGAGTACTTTGCCCCAAATATTTAAGCTATAGGGCTGAAGAGATGGCTTAGCAGTTAAGACGTTTGTCTGCAATGCCGAAGGACCCGAGTTCAACTCCCCAGTGCCCATGTAAAGCCAGATGCACAAGAGGGTGCATGTGTCTGGAGGCCCTGGCATGCCCATTCTCTAAATAAATAAATAAGTAAATAAATTTTAAAGAAGATTTAAGTTACAGTACTGCTTGCTAAAAAGGGGGTATTCTAAATGAAAGTGGGTTCCCCTGAAATCTGTGCTGAAATGGCCTCATGTCCCGGATCCCAGACTGGGGAGATGGACAAGACTTTACCCTGCTCATTAGAAGGCAGAGATGTCTCTGAACAGGGACCAGAAAAGTGGAGGAGTGTGGTGTGATGATTAACTTTGATCGTCAACTTAATAGAATATGCCCAGGACGTCAGTGAAGCTCACCTTTGGAAGACCTACCTGAGTACTGGTGGCACCATGGCCCAGACTGAATATAAAGAGGGAGAAGGAGGAAGTGAGCCGAGCACTGGCAAGTTCTCTTTCTGTGCTCTCTGCTCATCTGCACAGACCAAGCTGATCCTGACATCGTTCCCCAGTGATGGACTGTTTCTTTGAACCGTGAGCCAGAGTAAACCCTCTCCTGAGCTGCCTTGTCATGTAACTAATACAAGGAGGAAGCTAACGATCACTGATTATGTTATCATCCTTTTGGACCAAGCCAGTTTCATGTCAATTACTTTTAACATGTTATTCATTTTTCTCAACACTTAGATGGTTGGTAAAGAGAAAGGCTGTTATGTTAGCTTATTGTAGCTTTGACCAAAATCCCTGACAGAACAATTTAAGGGGAGGAATAATTTATTCAGATTTGTGGTTTCAGAGATTTCGATCTATAATCTTTAGCTTGTTTGATACTGAAATCATACAGAAATCATCCTGAAAGAAATCATAGTGGCAGGAGTGTGTATGGAGTGCTTTACCTCATGACAGGCAAGAATCAGAGAAAGAAAAGCCATAGTGGACCAGGTATCATCTTCAAAGGATGCCCCAAGTGACACACTTCCTCTCGCTACGCCCCACCTCCCCAAATTTCCAACACTTCCCAGAATAGTGTTGGTTCAGATGAAGACCAAGTATCCAACACGTAAACCTGTGGGAAGAACTTCATATTCAAATGATCACAGTTGCATATAGAAGTGATGCCATCACACATGCCTGAAAGCAGCTGAGAGTCTGGGCATGCGTACATCATCCTTCCAAAGAGAATAGCGAGGAAGTTGATACAGACAACAGGCAAGGAAAGTGCATCCAAGTCTCCTTTCTGTGACTACCAAGCCCCCTGCCTTTCAGCCTCATATGATTATAGTCGTATACTCTGCCGTATTCTGCACGTGGTTGGTGCCATAAAACTATTGCGGCTTTAATTTTGCTCTTATAAAATGAGATTAAAAGAACAATGACCTCTTGCAGGCTTTCATTTTGTGATGCACACTCCTAACTAGTGTCTCCTAGTTTCCTCTTGGGAAGCATTTATTTAATGGCTCAGGAACATCTTACACAATGGAGGAGCCTGGTAACAACCCATCCAATGACTCCATTTCAAAAATCCTAACAGATTTTAAACCATGCCACTGAATAAGGCACCCTTCCAGTTAAAAGAGAAGCAATCCAGTTAATATTTTTGCGAAGCGTGTATTTATGGATCAGCGTTTCCTATATCCAGTCCTAATGAATAGGATGTTTTTGGAGAGCACACATGATATTTAGAGCAATCAGTTTTTTTCAGGGACTTTTCCTGACTTACCGTATTCTCTCTCTGTCTCCTTTGTCTTTCTCAAACTTGATGCAGCTTGAATGATATGAGCAAGACACAAAATAAACTGGAGAGAAAAAAATCCATTTGTCTTACAGCTTTAAGATTAAATATGGTTAAAAATCCTTATTTCTTCTGCCAAAGGGGACATCATATATTAGGAAAGATATCAGTGAGTTTTGTATGTTTTTCATCTGATAGCTGACATAAGAATGTGTGTGTGTGTGTGTGTGTGTGTGTGTGTGTGTGTGTGTGTGTGTGTTACTCGGGATGGAGCCCAGGGCTCAGGAAACTGTGGGAAGAGTATTCTGAATGCTTAGGCTGAGGCAGAGAGAGAGCCAGAGATTAGTCCTTTGGCTAAAATTAATTCATGGCTTCATCTGTACCTGACTGGAGCATTGAGCACAGCAAGGCCACAATCTTTAAAAGCCTAATTAAACAGGCCAATAGATGAAATTTTGAACTCGGAAGGCTTTTGTACAATTGGGTAAGAATTTGAAGCTCTTCAGTTCAAACTTACAATTGATAAGCTAAACATTGTTTTTGTCCTTTTCTTAATAAGCCAAGAGGAGCAGCAAGAACATATTGCTTCTAGAGAGCTAAATAAAATAATAAACAAAGGCCTGTTGAATTCTTTTCTTTCCAGCATGTCTCTAGGATCACTGCATGGATTTCTTTGATCCAGGACTTTGTTTCAGTGAGAGAAAATAACCACATGGATGAATGAAATTCAGGAAGGGGAAGAGGAACTTGATGGTACTGTAAATAAAAAAGTCTTTTGTCTTATAGCTGCAGCTGAGACTTTGAGTACTGCTTTGAATAAGAGCAGAGTGGACATCCTTGTCTCTGGCCTGATGTTAGAGCAAATACTTCACCTTGTTTTCAGATGATGTGATACTGTACTTAAAAGATCTTAAATCAATAGTATATCTTTTGCTTTTGTATATGACATATAACAAAGAAATCAGGAAAACATCGTTTTTGCAATAGCTTAAAAAATCTAGGAAGATATTTAATGAAGAACACGAAAGACCTCTCAACAAAAATTTTGAGACACTGAAGAAATGAGCTGAAGAAAACACTAAATGAAAACACCTTCCATGTCCTGGATCCACAGGAGTGATATTGTGAAAATGGTTACATTATCCAAGGTGAGCTACAAATTCAACACAAGCTATATCAAAATTCCAATGACATTGTTCTTAGAACTGGAAAAAAATCATAAAAGCACAAAAGACACAGAATAGCCAATGCAATCCTAAGTAGAAAGCAATTCTGGAGACATCACAGTACCTGATCTCAAGTTATCCTACAGAGCAACTGTACAAAAGAACAGAGGAGAAAGTTTTGTCAGCTCCCACTTTTCTGGGAAGAAAGAGACCTGTTCTTCAGTTCTTCCTTCAAAAGCATCTCAAAAGTAAACGTATGAAAGGTAGCTTTTGGAGCTGGAGAGATTGCTCAGTGGTTAAGGTGCTCACCTGCAAAGCCTAACAACCTGGGTTCGATTCCCTAGGACCCACATAAAACCAGATGCACAAAGTGGCTCATGCATCTGGAGTTCATTTGCAGTGGCTGGAGGCCCTGGTGTGCCCATTTGCAAACATGAAGGCCTATGTTCAGTCCTCAGTGCTCATGTACAAATGCTGAGCATGGCTGGGGAAGCAGAGACAGAGGATTCCTGGGACTCTGCTCAGTCAGCCTAGCCTAATTGGTGAGCTCCAGACCAATGAAGTATCCTGTCTCAAAAAGAGGTGAGGGTCTCCTTGATCAGGAATGACACCCAAGGTTGTTCTCTGATCTCCACATGCACATGTACCCACACATACATAAACACACACACACACACACACACACACACAGTCCAAAACCGCCATTCAGAGATGAAAAGAAGGGTGGCAGTTTAAAGAAAATTATTTAGAGAGACTTGCTGCAAATGATTCCATTTTTTCTCAAGACTCACTGAAGGGAGAGCAGGAGTCCTCTGTGGAGGAATAAGGAGGCTTTTCTTCAACACCAGCAGAGCAGCAATACTCAGGCCCAGAAGGGACAGTGGAGTCCCCAGGGAACAGCACCAGGAGGACATCAACCTGGCCAGCAATGAGTCTCTGGGTTTCCATCTCTTCCCACAGCTCTGGCACAGCCTGGCTGAAGTGAGCACCGAGAGAAAGGCAGCAAGAACAAAGACTACCCTACCCAAAACAGAATAAGGCCCCATGGCAGGTCTTTCTCTGACATCCACAAGCGGAGGAGTCATCTGAGAGACGTCTGAATATTCGGAAGTCTTAGCACAAGCAGTTTTCATGGTATTCTGTCCTCTCCCAGAATGCGCCGGGTCTTTGCATATGTTTTATTTAAGGAAAAAATACTAAAACAGAAAGTCATCCAACTCTGGAGGGAAGAGTATGAGTCTTGGAAGTGATTTTGGAACATAATTTGAAGAGGTTAAGGCAGCTTGGCTGAGCAGTAATTAACAACATTTTAAAAGAAAAAAATACATATGTAAATATTAATACATTTTGAAGAACAGGCTATGCAAATACAAAGAAATAAGCAAAACAATGAACTCACCAGTTAGTTGAGGTTTGTTCCCTATTCAGACAGACCTTTTTTTTTTTTTAAATAAGAAACATATTTTTAATTTTAATTTGCAAGGAGGGAGGGATGAAAAGAGAGACTGGGCCTGCCAGGGCTTCTTTGTGCACCTGGTCCTCACTCAGACTGTGAGACTTTGCAAACGGGTGTCTTTAACTGCTGAGCCATCTTTCCGGCCACTTAGAGCCACTGACTTTTTTTGACCTTGTAATTAGTGTGATTTTTATGATGTGATCCTTATATAACCCATGTGTCACATGAGATAGAGTGAATGGAGTTGTTGGCATCTGTAACATAGTAAAGAGCCACAGTATTAAAGCATCAAAGCCCCCTGTGTTGCTATGGAGTTAACGGCATCCCAACTCCTATAACATATATAGAAATTAGCTCAGCAAGTACAAGGATCTGTTAGATGAAAACCCAGAGAAACTGGAGATACACAGGAACTATGCTTGCATTTCTACTTAGCACCATACAACCTGGCTGTTTATCCACACGCTAAGACTACACATAAGAACCCATGTGAGGATGTGAGTGGCAGAGCCTATTCACCATTAGAGAATTAAAGAAGCAAGGTTTTAACTCTTTGTTGGTTAAATTAAGCAAATACCAAACATCCTACAGAAGACGTGTCAGCCATGCCAACGACTTGGATTCTAAAATGAGAAGTTCCATGATGGATGTATGATCCTATAAAGATCCTTCTGGTCTATTATGCCATGTGGGATGAAGTTAAATATGGCAGTTAGAAGAAAAATTAAGAATACATTGTTAGTAGTCTCTCTCTCTCTTTCTCTCTATCTTCATATGTATATATATATATATATATATATATATATATATATGGAAATCCAATAACAAAATGAGTTTTGTAAATTACTATTGTATGACTGCTGTCTAAAACCAGAAGAGTGAGGTGATCAACTAGGAAACAAATTCCATAAAAATATCTGTATTGTTTTGGTGAATCTTTATTACAGTATTCTTCCTACAATGAGGATAATACTTTAGATGGCAACAGGGAATTTTTTAAAATAAAAAACTATTATTATTTTTTTAACTCAGAAGGGGTGAAAGTCCACTGTTGTTGGAAAAAAAGAGACAAAGTTAACACTAGCAAAATTATGGCCTTTTTTTCAACAGTGTTTAATCATTATGAATTTTTATTGAGCTCTGTTTTCAGTGAAATCTTGGCCTGGATGGTTCTGGAATGTCTCTAGAAAGCATTGTACACTTATGTGTTCTGGGAATAATAGTGCGATTTTTAGGCTACCATGTGGCACCACAAGTTGTAAGATCTCTGTTCTTTGGAGAACCACTACAGAACTGCCTTTCTGAGCTATCTGTATTCACCAACTTTATTAAAATGTCTCCTACCCTTCCCACAGCGAATACCACAACCCTGAGGAGGGTCCCCAGGGTATAAGGAGCTGGGTTAAGGGGATAAAGGAGTATAAACTGTTATATTTTATAAAAAATATATAAAATAAAATTTAAAAAAAGTATCAACCCTGCCCTGGGTATGTATCAGATCTAATCTTTTTTTATATCTTATTTTATTTGCAAGCTGAGACACAGAGAGAGAGAGACAGAGAGAGATGGGGGTGGGATAGGGGGAATGGATATGCTACAGCCTCTAATTACTGAAAGCAAACTCCAGAAGCATGCACCACTTTGTGTATCTGGCTTTATGTGGGGGCTGGGGATGTGAACCCAGGTTGCTAGGCTTTGCAGGCAAGCACCTTAACCACTGAGGCATCTCTCCAGCCCCCAGGTCTAATCTTACATGACATCCATAACGCCAGCTTCATTTGTGAAGTCTTAAGTGTCAAAGCCACAACTATGGGAAAAGATGGAATGGATCACACTCCTGAACTAGCCCGAGAATAGTTTAAACAAATGAGAACTATTATCCTCGGAGAATAGATTGTGATATGAATTTCTGCATTACTGTAATTGATATTTTCATATATTATAACAGAAAACATATAAATTAGGATGCTCTACTAGGGAAATTATAAAAACCACTGTGACAGATAACAATGTGAAAATACAAATGTAACAAGAATGATTGTAGCTACATAGTTATTTCCCCCTCCACCCCGCATACAACAATTGACTAAGAAGAGAAAATCATCTATGCATGAGAAAGAATGAACAATAAGTCAATATATTTGATGGTAGCTCTGAAAAAATATATCAAACTCACAGCAAAGGTTTCTTCTGCCCTCTTATAAAAACAAATATAAATAAAAATTAATAAAAAAAATCGGTTTGTAGGGCAGGAGGAAGAGGCTGCAAGTGAGATTTTTGCAAACTTATGGACTTTTCCTACAGGGATTTAGAGATGAAAGCAATACATAAAGCAATACTCAGTGATCAATAATCCCATTTTGGGTAATGTAACCCACATAATCCTCCTAAGAGAAAAAGTACTTTTCTATCTTATTCTTATAGCAAGTTATTCATCAAATTAAAATTGCAAACAAAATTTAAAAGATAGATTTATAAATTTCTCTTGAAAAAACTGTGCAAACTATGTCAATACCTATAAAATTATATAAAAGTACATTTAGAGGAAGAGAAAATAACATAATTATATATAACTACATAGAAATTTAAATATATGCATACTTATAAAGATGAAAACAAGTGACATAAATAGCTAATGTTTTAGTTTTTTGGTTGTTTGGTTGTTTGGTTTTTGAGACAGGGTCTCTCTCTGTAGCCCAGGCTGGCTTAAACTTGCTTATTTTTATTTATTTATTTTTAGCTCTTAAATGTTGATTACAGGTGTGAGCCATCATGCACACTTTAGCTATTATTTAAAAATAAGGTACAGGCTATAGTGTTCTTTAAAGAAAGAGTAATAAAAACTACTAATACTGAAGAAAAGATTTTAAAAATCTTTATTAAACATTTTACACTTCTTTCCTTCAAATAAAATGTGATGGTTAATCATCTTTAAGGGTCAGAGGGAAAGATATATATCATCACAGGCTGGGTATGGTGGCACACACCTTTAATTCCAGCACTTGGGAGGCAGAGGTAGGAGGATCAATGTGAGTTCCAGGCCAGCCTGGGCTAGAGTGAGATCCTACCTCAAAACAACAAAATAACAATGACAATAACAGGATATATCATTATAGTGGAAGTTCTCTTTAGCTGATTTCTACACAATTTAGTGTTAAGGCAAATGTACACATTTTTAGAAAAAAATCTATAGCAGGACATCACTTTCTCTACAAGGCCTTAATTAAGCTAATCCACTATTCTTCGGCAGTCAGGTTAGTTAACTGTTTTCCTCCTTCCCTTCTTTAGATGTTGACATTATAGGCTGGTAACATTTTAGTTCTAACATTTATCATCCCATCAAATATGACTTCAGAGTCAGGAAACTTCATTCATTTTCATCTCCTTAAACTGGAATTCATGACACTTTAGACAAGATATCTTTTAATTATCTGTATGCCACATCCTAATTACTCACATGACCAGATGGGGCAAACTGTCCCTTGGCAGGGTTTCCCAGGAATCATGGAAAGACTTGGAAAGCCTCTCTTGCACTCCCCCTTACATTTGATCTCTCCACGATCACCACCACTGCCAGAAATTTGCTTCTTTAATGTGAATTTACTATAAGTTAACAACGGACTCTCGACTTCACCATCCAGATGTTGCTAAGAAGATATATATTAAATTATTATTTATATATATAATTTAATTGAAACAGGTATATTACAGGCTAGGCTTGACTGACTATGTAGTTCAGGGTGACCTTAACCTCTCAAACCTCTTGTCTCTACTTCGAGAGTGCTGGGGTTATAGATGTGTGCTGACGTACCTTGTAAAATAAGTTATGCTTGATTTAATCTATGAAGTTTTAATCTCCTTCCCTAACCCTGAACTTGAAAGTCTCGTAACTGTGAACAAGTGTTTTCTTCCGTTTGCAATAGCCCCACCATACTGGCACTGGCTACTTTATGCATCTGAATTCCCTACCTCTTACTTTGACAAAACTACTCTAACCATTCCACATTTTCTTCGGTGATCTCTGAAATAATATTGTTTTAAAGCAGAAACACTCAAAGACTCATGTTTTCTGCTGCTTTGGTTATGTTTATTAGCATTTCATGGCTACAGCATGATTTTGTTAACCAAGCTGAGGGCAGGGTGTTGGGTGAATTTTCCTGGGAAAACATGAACAAATGTCTATCTGACCTCAGATCTGGTCTTCCTTTTTTATATTTATTTCTTTGAGGGGAGAGAGAGAGAGACAGAGAGAGAGAGACAGAGAGAGAGAGAGAGAGAATGAATATGGGCATGCCAGGGTTTCTGGCCACTGCAAATGATCTCCAGATGCATTTCATCTGGCTTTTTATGGGTGCTGGCATCCGGCTTTGCAAGCAAGTGTCTTTAACTGCTGAACCATCTTTCTAGCCACAGATTGGGTACTTCTGACAGACTAAAGAAGCAATTCCACCCAAATCCAGCTTGGTGAACCAATGAGTTCATTAAGGTTACATACAGGTGTATGAGTGATTCAAAGGCAGCCGCAGCACCCGAAAACTCACCCCAGCTGCATCCTCAGGGCTTCCTACCCAACCTGCAGGCAGTTCCACTGAAGAGTCCCCTTCCCAGCAATTGTTAGATTCTTATGTAATCTTGGGGAGGGGCTTTGTGAAGAGCCCTGGAAGTTTCATTAGCCACCTGAGTCTCATGAGCCTCCCTCCAGGAGGAAATGTTTTAATTCCAAGGAAACAGCTCATGACACAGGAATAGATCTGAAATCTATCTTAAAATTCCTGATAGGATGTATGTCTTCTGGGTGCTTCCCAGGTGATTAAATGATTGGCTAGTGTCTAACTGTCAATGTGGTTAGATGTGTATAAAGTCTTTTACCAGATAAAGCAATGCTACTCGTGATGCTTTGAAGTTTGCAAAGCCTGGGAATTAAATCATTCAACTTTGTTCCTTCTTTCTAGACAGGAATTAGCGGTGCCATTAACAGACCATGAACACCCAGGCCTCTTGAAAAGAGGGGTAGAAGTTCGGATATATAAGCACACATATTCTCATCCAGATATAGTTCAAGTTAGTACTTTGACCTTGACCTTGAACTTTAAGGTCAAATTACTGGTGTATTAGAAGAAGCCCCACAGTTGTAAAGCATATGTCTTCATGTTTGTGTGGCTCTTCTAGACAGAATTGTACTTCCTTTACCTTATGAAGTTGACCTTGGCCATTGGCCTGGCTGTGGGCAGGCGTGAGATGTATTACATCCAAACAAAAACATTTAATTCTGGCTGTTACTTTACCAATATAAATAAATAAAAAGTATAATACTATGAATGTATTTCCTATTCTCTTTATTCAGTGTTACTGTCATAATTCATTTCTCCTTTGCTGAAGTAATACTCGCCTAAATTGTCTTTCTGTACCAAATGGGAGGCAGAATTATGATAATTATGGAATTGGGATAAGCACACATTTTTGTCATATGAACTGACCTTGAAACCTGGTTCTATCTCTTTCTAGTTATGGACTTTGAGAAACATTACTTAATCTCTCTCTTTTATTTCTTCATCTGTACAGGAGTTACCAATATTTACCTTCATGCTTGTGAGGAGATGATACGGGATCATTTAGGTAAGCCACTCAACACATAATTGGGAATAGACTATTCTTAATTTGATTAATTATTTTCTCCATTGAATTTGACCTAAGTTATTACCAATTTTATTTTCTAAAAGTTTAGGTTAGATCAAATTCCTCTCTTCTACAACCACAGGTGTAAAATGAAACAGATTCTCACCCCATCTCTTACTATTACTTGAAAGTCATTATGGAATTTATCAATGTTTTCCATACACACACACACACACACACACACACACACATACACACACATATATATATCTTCCCCATCAAGCCCTTTTCCTTGTAAGGTCAGGCTCAGCACTATATCCTAGGTAGTGATTGCTGTTATATACTTCCAAATCTGCAACTCTCAAAGCTGATGGCTCCTCTACCTTTTGGCTCTTGGATTAATTTGCCCATCATGTGGCAAGCAGCCAGACGGACATCCAGTAACACTGGGACAAGCAGGATGGGCTGGACATGCTCTCCTCATGGCTGGGGCAATGGAGAGAAAGCTCTCAAGCAGAGATGGGAAGACTTAAGCTTGAACTGGCACTCCATCAACTCTGCCACATTCTGTTGGCCAAGATAAGTCATATCACTAAAGCCAAATCAACGTGTAGGGAAGCGTGGCACTTGGAACTTGGGGGCAGAGCTACAGAGGTTCAAAGCAAAGAGTGTGGTTATAGAAAGACATGAAGAATTGAGACCAATAAAGCAATGTTCTGGGCTAGGGAGGGCTCAGTGGATGAAAAGCTTATTGCACATGCATGAGTATCTGAATTTGGATCCTTAGAATTCATATAGAAAGCCAGATCCTGTGGCTGGTGTCTATAATACCAGCACACATACTTAGACAGCAGTGAGAAGGAGATGGAGACAAGAGAGTTTCCCAGAAACTCACAACCAGCTAGCCTGGCTAATACCATGGTGAACAAAGAGACACTGTGTGGATGGAAAGACAGCACCCAACTATTCCTCAGACCTCCACATGTTTATGATGTGCACACACGCACATACACACACACACACACACACACACACACACACACACACACACACACACGCAATCTTCCAAACTCTAGATGAAAGGGATTGGTCTTCTGGAGACTTAGAATTTGACTTCTCTATTATAAGCATTCAAGATCTCTGCATTTATTGCCTCTTTATTCATGTAGGAGTTTCTTTTCTTTAGTCTGAGCTATGGCCTGAATGTTTGTGTAACTTCAAAATACATACGTTGAAGCCCTAATTCCCAACCTGTTGGCATTAGGAGGTAGAGCTATTGGCAGATGATTACTTCATGGATTCATAACCTTCATGAATGAGAGCAGAGTCCTTTTGAGTTCGGAGAGAGACCCCTCCCTCTTCTATCATGTGAGGACACAGCTAGGAGGTGTCATCTGTGAACCAGAAAGCGACACTTCATTAGATACTAAATCCTGGTACATTGATCTTGGGTTTCTCATTCTTTATAATTGTGAGAGATTATTTTCTATTCTTTGTAAATTACCTAGGTCATGATATTTTGTAATAGCCCCCTGAATGAACTATAAACTATAAACTCTGGAAGACAGACTTATTTTTTGGGGGGTGTGGTGTGAAAGCTCATGTATATGCATGTTTATGTGTGTGAAGGAATGCATGTGTGTAGGTGTGTGTGCACATATGTGTACGTGTACATATGGAGGCCAGAGGTCAATGACAGGGATCTTCCTCAGTTATTCGACACCTTATTTTAAAAAAATCTTATTTATTTATTTATTCACAAGCAGAGAGAGATAGAAGAGAGACAAATAGAGAGAATGGTATGCCAGGACCTCTAGCTACTGCAAATGGACTCCATTTGCAGGGGAATCGAACTTGGGTCATTAGGCTTTGCAGGCAAGTACCTCAACAACCACGAAGCCATCTCTTCAACCAAAACGTTATGTTTTGAGACGGGCTCTTGCACTGACCACAGAGATCACTGATTTGGCTGGTCTAGCCAGCCAGTGAGTCCTAACATCCCCCATCTCTGCCTAGCCAGTGCTGGGATTATAGGTATGTGCTGCCACACCTGACATTTAGGTTGATGAAGGAATCTGAACTCAGATCCTCATGTCAATCAGGCATTTTACCCAGGGAGCCATCCTCTTGTTCCCAGTGACATTTTGAAGTAAACAAGTTAACTAACTTTGAGATGTATTTAAGCATTTTTGTAAAAAGATTTTTTTGTGGAATGTATTCTGTCCAAAGAAATATAAAAAGTGTTCCTAAGTAGAAGTTACAGAATTATTTTTCTCTACAGATTCCTTATTACAGATGAAATCATGTCTTCACAACCATCAACAAATTAGCTAAGAGAACAATTTTGCAAAGAAGGAAAGTGGAAAGGCTATTTGTATTTGTAAGATATAATATACATTTTGCAGTTGTGGGAATGGGAAGAATAATTTTGAAGGTTTAGAATAAGTTGTACACTGTCAAAGGTAATCTTCAAAAACCCATTTATTAGCATTCACTGATAATCATTGATTACACAGAAGGCTATAAAAGGTTGATTTTCTGATTTTCTTGTTCCTCTACTGACTGGAATATTTGTGATAACAATTCCCTGGCTCTTTATTTGCCACTTTTAGTGTATATATAGACCAGTGGATTCTTTCTTTTTCATTCAAAGTATCATAATCAATAATGGTCATTATTTTTAATATCAGAAAAGCTTCCAATTTGGCCAATGGGGGATATATTAAGGTCGGACCTATGTCTCTGACATTGCTCTAAGAGTTTTTCCTTGCTTTTTAGGAAAAAGATGTTCTGGGCTCAAAATATGAATGACCTGGAGTTTGCCACCCTCCTGCCCAGCATCCTGGTTTCTTTTGGTGGATATGGTATTTCCAATCCAGGTTCTGGGTGGTATGCATGCTCACTGCTTCTATAAAGGCATTGCTTATAGGCCTATTTAGTGAGCAGAGCTTGTCTACCTTAAAGTTCCCAGCATCGATTGCTGCCAATAAGACACTACTGAAGTTACCGTCTCATTACTGGGACAAAGCTCCTGATAAGAGCAGCTTATGGGGAGAAAGTTGTTTATTTTGATTTACAGTCTTGAGAGGAAGCTCTGTGACGGCAGAGGAAAGGACGGCATGAGCTGAGGCTGGACATCACTTCTGCCAGAGCAGGTGGATAAATCAGCAGGAGAGTGCCCTGAACTCTAGTCAGGGAGAACTGGCTATGATACCCCCACACCCACCTTCAACAACACACCTCCTTTAGGCAAGGCTCTACCTCCCAAATGATCACCAAGTATTCAAAACTGGGGAGCAAACCTTCTAAACACATGAGTTTATGGGGGACACCTAGTTGAACAGAAATCCCATTTGAAACTTTATAGTTTTTAGCAATCCTCTTTGTTTTCAAGATATTAAGTGGTTAGCTTTCTAGTTCCTGCGCAGAAAGAACCCAAGAAAGGTGGCTTGTGGAGGAATGGGTTTATTTGTCCTATGGACTCGAGGGGAGACTCCATCCTGGTAGGGAAAACGACAGCATGAGCAGAGGGGTGGACATCACCTCTGCCACAGCACTGGAAATAGTGGCAGGAAGGTGTGACAAACACTGGCAAGGGGAAGCTGGTTTATAACCCCCAGAAGCCCGCCCCCAACAACACAGCTCTAATGAGGTTGTAAAATCCAAACTGCCATCAGCTGAGGCTCAATTACCCAGAACACATTCATTTGTTTGTGGGGGACACCGGGATCAAACCATGATCTTAAGCAACCACTGTTGTGTCTCAAGTTATCACCCAATCAATTACTTGTTACTGAAAGGAAAATGTACCTTTAAAATGCTGACACCTACCAGTGAACTCCAAGTCCAGATATATCTAAAATGTGAATCTTCTATAATGTTGGCCCCAACTGTTCATAAATGTCAGTGCCTCTGAGTGTTCTGGATCTTGCTTATGATCCCAGCACTTTACAGATTGAGGCAGTGAGATTGAACATACGTTCAAGGTTAGCCTTGGCTATGTAATAAGGCAAAAGACAATGGAGGAACTATTCTAGATAGTTCCAGCACACTAAAGGGACTGGACAACCAAAGCTAATCCATGATAAAAAAAAAGTTTATGGAGTAGTTGGAAACTCCAAATGTGGATTTAAGTGTAATTATGATATTTGTATGTTGAAACAAAGGTCATTAGGGAATTGTATGTATAACATATTGTTTATTTGATGAAAGTGAGTCAAACTCTGATCTTCTGTACTGGGATGTTAAAAGATCACAAATGAAACCAAAAAATTTGAAAAAGCAATGATGCGGGTATATCACTTTTCACTGTGGGTGGAAAAGACTGAAAACTTCAATGAAAAGGCTGAGAGGGCTGGGGATGTGGCTCTGTGGAAGGATGCTTCCCTAGCATGAACAAGACCCTGGAATCCATCCTTAACACTGGGGAAAGTAATACAAAGAGCTGAAAGTGGATTTAGGAGTGAGAACAGCAGTGGTGAGTTTAGGAGTCATTGTTGAATGGATTGATTCCTTTAAATTGTGCTTTGCACAATTCTGCTAAACATAAAACATAATTAAAAAGATTTTAAATGGGATGCATTTTGTGAAGTTATCATTGAAGGAGCTAAGTTGTGACCTGACTGAGAGGGTCCCTGCAAGTCCTGGGGGAGTTGAGACCGACTCCTTAGCCTGTGGAGAAGTTCAAGTAGGTGATCAGACTGTGGCTGTTTCCTAAGTAGATAAAAACCCTTCTTTAGGTATTTACTGACCTCCTTCTTTAGGCTCTCTTACAAGTCACTCAGCTATTCATGCAGGCACTCCTTGGGGTGCTCAGCAGGTGGCAGTGAACAGAATAGGCTAGGCACCTGCTCTTATGAAGTTGACATCACTCAGCTCTCAGGGTACCTGGCCTGACAGGGGACCACCACCACCCCATTCAGAAGCCTCCAAATTCTTCCAGCACAGAGGTGTGTGTGTGTGTGTGTGTGTGTGTGTGTGTGTGTGTGTGTGTGTGTGTGTATGTGTGTGTGAGAGAGAGACAGAGAGAGAGAGAGAGTTCTAGTGACATCCAGCCTAATCCAAAGAATTTATTCTGTGGGACCTCATCTCCACTCATAAGTGTCACATTCCTGTGGCCCTCTAGGCTCTTTTATCAGTCTTTTAAGAGTCTTCTGGGACCTTCTTTTCCCCTTGGCTCAGGCAGGTCCTCTGAAGCTGTGTCATCTATGTTTCCTGACGGCTCCACATGAGTGTTCCCGGCTGTCCATGGCGGTTGATTGGTATGGGGGAATGAGAGCCGAGGCCTTGAATGTCTTTTTGAGAATTGGTCAGGAGTCATTATCAATGAAAGTTCCTCAGGAAGATGAAATAACTCACCGATGGGAGTCTGAACAAGAGGTGGCATATTCTTGGGGCGTGAGAAATGATGCCAAGAACTGCTCCGGAAGTCAAGACTCCATCCACTTGGGAGGAGACGGTTATTAAATGGAAAAGAATTTTGGGTGCATCACCATGTGTCCAAAAACAAAAGTTTTAGATAAAATTGAGAGAAGGGAATGGGATAACATAGGAGAAGGAAACTAGTGAAAGGAGAGGATTTAAAACCATCTCCATTTTATCATGTGTATCATTATCCAACCACCTATGGTAATGTGATGGTATCAGCAAGAAGATGCTTCCCAGTGCCTTCACACAGAGCTGGAATCTCTCATGCATGTTGTTCACAGGAAAAAATAGATCAAGGTACAATTCTTAAGAAAGTTGGATCATCAAGTTGGAAGGCACCAGAAGAATTTGTCCCTATTTAACAGTGTGGCAATGGATGACATTTTTTTCCCAATGTGTTTTGATGAAATAAAGTAAGAGAGAAACAGAGAGAGAAGGAGAGAGAGAAGGAAAGAGAGACAGAGAGAAGAAAGACATTCATATAGATTAAAATTAATATTGTAAGGACCCAGTAGGTTCAAATACAGTATTGTGTCTTTGCTGTGTTATAGACAGAAAACAATATCAGAAGAAAAACCAATGTGCAGGGCGTGGTGGCGCACGCCTTTAATCCCAGCACTCGGGAGGCAGAGGTAGGAGGATCGCTGTGAGTTCAAGGCCACCCTGAGACTACATAGTGAATTCCAGGTCAGCCTGGACTAGGGCAAGACCCTACCTCGAAAAACCAAAAAAAAAAAAAAAAAAAAAAAAAAAAAAAAAAAAAAAAAAAAAAAAAAAAGAAGAAGAAAAACCAACGAGGCAGTTGCGATGGGTAGGTTTGGTTGTCAATTTGACCTTTTTAGTAATCTTGGGTGGGTCTCTGATGTTGTGCACAGGAAGGAAGCCACCTCAGTAGGGGGCAGGATGTAAGGCAGCTCAGGGAAGCTAGAAACAAACATCCCTTCCTGGGACGGCTGTGCAGGAAGGAAATTTCAGAGTCTCAGGAAGCCAAAACATCTGGGAAAGAGTTGTTAAGACCCCCTCCATGCTAAGGCTATATAAAGGGGAAGGAAATCTTTTGCCTGCCTGCCTGGATGCTGGTGCTTGTGGTGACTTGCATCCAGCCTGCTCATCTATCCCTTGGTTGGCATTGGAACACAGTTTCCTCAGCCTTCGAGGCTAGACTGAAGACCAGCCGCTCCGAGGAAGCCTTCAGGTCTTCAGTGCATCCAAATCCAGCCACATGGACTGAGCAGCTCCCAGTTCCTTGACTTGAGCTTGGACTTCATGCAGACTGCTATTGTGGGACTGCCGTGAGCTAATTCAATAAATCCTCCCCTTTTTTTAAACTATAATTCGTCCTATCCGTTCTGTTCCTCTAGAGAACCCTGACTAATATAGCAGTGCTTATTCTAACTGTGCATATTGGAAGTGTTCCTGCAGGAGGTGAGTGATGTCACCATACAAATCCCCCCCTGCCCTGTTTTAGTTCAGCAAGCACTCCTATCACATGCTTTGTCTCTTCCTTTCTAGAGTCTTCTGTCCTTCGCTCTGGACCTGTCTGATGTACTGCAAGCTTCTGTTCCCTTGTACAATTTCTAAAAGCAAAGGGCAGATGTAGGGAAATATGATAATGGTGCTTCTTCCCATTGTAAAATTTAAACACCCGAAGTGGATCCATACAACCCACTCACACAGACTTGATCTAATGCAGGAGATAGCGAATGCTTTTCTTTCTGGTTGCTCGACAAGCGGCTCTTCAGATAAAGGAAAGATCATTTAATGATTCCTCTGAGAAAAAGATTGCCCGAGTTGAAGAGTTAATATCATTATGAAAAGAAGAAAACAGAGATTCTTTTACTAGAGTAATGATGGGCAAGGCAGGGTCTTGGCATGCTTGTGACAGGTATTAAAATGGGATGCTCTGCCTGTGTTTCTTGTCCACTCCAGGAATTGCAAGCAAATGACGACAGATTAGAGTTAGTAAATGGCATTCATATGCATGTTGCTAAGCCTTCAACAAATTATTTTTTTTCAAGGATAAAAGTCATTCCTGTATTTCCTCCATAAGCTCAAAGCCGGCCTTCTATTAGGTATCAAGGTATCTATTAGGTATCTATTAGGTATCACTAACTTGGAAGCTAATGTAGCTGCAGAGTCAAACCTCATTTCCAGAACTTTCTAAGGCCATGGGAGAGGCCCTAAGTAATGTCTCCAAATGTCTTAGTCAAGTTGTTTTTTTAAAATATATATTTATCGTCCATAATGAGTTACATTATTTAGTGGGCAAACAATGCGTTATCCCGAATTCCCCAATTCCCTCCCCCCTCCCCATCCCTGATCAGTTGGATATCCTCCTCCGTGGGCTGTCTGTATTAGTCCTTGTGGCAAGAGATCCTGGATATCCTAGTACTCAGCCCGGTCTTCCTGGCCCAAGTGAGTTGTTACTGATGGGTGCCATGCCTCTGGACAGTCTCCCCCACCACGGCTCTCACAATCTTTCTGCCCCCTCTTCCGCTCAGTTCCCTGAGTCACAACATTAGAGCAACCTTATTAGTCAAGTTTTTATAAGAAATATGCTTGATTTATTTTTAAATTTTTTGTGTGTTTTGAGACAGAGTTTTGCAGTGCAGTCCTGGCTGGTCTGTTACTCGGTAGCTCAGGCTAGCCTTGAACACATGGCAATCATATTTCAATTGCAATCACTTAAGACTGCTCTCTTCCTACTCCAGATTCCTTAGAGGAGTAGCCGTGAGCATTTTTGAGCTGAGGATGCATTCAAGAGGAAACTAAATTTGGGAATATTCTAGTTTGTGTTTAGTGAGGTGTATTTATGTGGCTTGCAGTTTGCTCCCCATGAAGTTAAGTTTAAAAAAAAGGATTATTTTTTTATTTTTATTAAGCAGAAACTGTATGAATGAGTTACGTGTTGGTACCACCATTTCCTTCCTTTCTGCCCTGAGGGCCCTCCTCAGTGGGATGGCTGGTTTGCTCCATGGAATGAGGGCTAGGAGTTGTGGCAGCAGCAGTTAGTCACTGGGGATGGGGAAGGCAATGCCAATATTTCCCCCATCACGGCTCTCATAATCTTTCCACTCTTCCACAAAGTTCTCTGTGCCTTGGTGGGTGAGTTTCAGTCTACTGTGGTGTTGAGCTCTCAGCAGCTTCTGGATTTCTGCTTTGGTGCATTTAGAGTGTCCTCAGTGTCTGTCTCCATCACACTGGTGCAGGTTGTTGGACTCACTGTGGAAACAGCACTCTTGCTCATCTCACCACTTCCTCTGTGATCTCACTTGGGCATTTTCATTCATTTATTTACAAGGACAGAGAGAGAGAGAGAGAGAGAGAGAGAGAGAGAGAGAGAGAGAGAGAGAGAGAGAGAGAGAGAGAGAGAGAGAGAGAGAGAGAGCCTCCTGCCACTGCGAAAAAACTCCAGATGCATGCACCACTCTGCATCTGGCTTTATATTGGTACTGGGAAATTGAATCTGGGTCTTTAAGCTTTGTAAGCAAGCGCCTAAATCACTGAGCCATTTCTTCAGCCCGGAGTTAAGTTTTTGTTGGCAGTCCCAAGGAAGGAAGAGCATTTAGGTGGAGCCTCAAAGCATCATCACAGGACATGTGATTTAAGTGTCATCTAATTAGTGTTGGAGAAAACGT
This sequence comes from Zapus hudsonius, assembly GCA_004024765.1. Lineage (NCBI taxonomy): Eukaryota > Metazoa > Chordata > Mammalia > Rodentia > Dipodidae > Zapus > Zapus hudsonius. The sequence goes on along the minus strand of PVHP010008474.1, from coordinate 4,689 downwards.
TCTCAATCTGAAGTTGTCAAACTACTTTGGATTCTTTATATTCATAACATTTTTTTTCCTTTTAGATTTGTCTTACAAAGTGTCTATTTACCCATTTGTTTTTGTAGACGGAGTCCTAGCTCTGTAGTTCATGCTGGCCTGGATTCTACAATCTCCTCTGTGTTGGAATCATACGGTTTGCTCTGCCATGCCTGGTTTACAAAGTTACTACTCTCAACGTGCATGATAAATTAGAATTTAAAGAATCTATACGTAATGCTTCCTATTAGAAAGGGGCTCAAAGCTTGTCACATATTAAGTTTCTGAAGGTTTTCCTGGGTTTGGAAGAGAACTCCAATGGCAGACACAGGGCAGGTTCACTGACATAATTCTGAGACTGCACTGTTTCCCTTGCAATCTGGAAAGACTTCTGGGACATTTTAACAAAACAAGTAAGAAATGAAAGGCTGCAGCTTAGGACACATTCAAAGAGTTCCTTCTTTTTATTATCTACATTTATTTATTAAAGAGCCAAGAAAAACCTCAAATGGAAATTAATGTGATATGAAACAAAAGAACCGAAGCTGAGCGCTGACATCAACAGAAATTAATCTGACATAAGGAGTGTATTGTAATTTTTTTCTCCCAAATCATACCCAAACTGTAATTCTTTAAGAAGAAAAGAGAAGTTTTGAATAGACGTAATGAGCAGACGCCCGAACTATTTGATAATCTGATTAATGTAGAGAAGTGAGTCATCTGAATACATAAAAAGATTTAAATTCTGGCTGATTTGAGACAAAATCCTGACATTGATGAAGACAGTACTACACACCATCATGATTTCCTATAATATATTAGAAACTAGCTAATTAGTGCTACCAGTTCAAGGGACACTCAAGGTTACTCAAGAACACTTGAAGTTCTTGAAACTTTATAGTTAAATATTAAAAAGTGGTAATGATTTCCCCAAATCTAAAAAATATGTACATTGCATATTTACAATAAATAAGGTATCAGTCTAAATTGTCTCTAGTGATGGACAGACCAATGGGCAAATGGTCATATTGATGAACATTTCAGATGAGATCAAAATCTTTTGGATCCAGCTATGTACATAGGACACTTTAAGTCACAATGTGAAGAGATGCATATCATATATAATATTAATATAATTAATATATAATATATATCTTATATATTATTATTATTATTTTGGTTTTTTGAGGTAGGGTCTTGCTCTAGTCCAGGCTGACCTGGAATTCACTATGTAGTCTCAGGGTGGCCTTGAACTCCCAGCAATCCTCCGACCTGTGCCTCCTGAGTGCTGGGATTAAAGGCATGCGCCACCATGCCCAGCTTATATATTATTTTTTAAAAGACACTAAAACAAGGATACAGAAGTGTCAGACCTTAGTAAAGTTGGAATTTAAATTTTTTCCTTTGTAGCATTTATGAATATGAAAAAATTTTCAAGAGTTGCCTTTTTTTAAAATTTAGGTGAAGTATTCACATTATACCATTAAAAATATATTTCTTTTGGGCTGGGGAGATGGCCTGGTGGTTAAAGGCATTTGCTTAGAAAGCCTGATGGGCTGTGTTTGATTCCCTAGTACCCATGTAAAGTCAGATGCACAAAGTTGTGCATACATCTGGGATTCATTTGCAATGGCAGGAGGCCCTGGTGTGCCTATTCTCTCTCTGTCTTTGTCTCTCTCTATTTACAAATGACTAAATAATATATGAAATTCTTCCTGTTAAAGAGGCACTCAAAATCACATGAATTCCAGGTCCTTTCCTACCAGTTTTCTATCTGAAAGACATAGTCAGATAAATAACTTTTCTTTCCCTCGAAAGATAAGGGCTTTGCATTTACTCATTGGATTAAGACAAGTCTTTGCATCTCCTGTCTTTGGGTCAAGTGAGCTGCAAGAAAATCTTCAATTGCATCATCAGCCACCTCAGACAAGAGCTTTCCTCAATAAACAATGCTGTGAAATATAACCCAACATCTTGTCTCGTTAGAACATGGCTTTTAGCGCCCAGGCATTGAGAAGAGCTATTACACATTTCAGGAGCCTGGGATGTCTCTGAGACAGTTCTTTGGGAAGGGTTGTAGTATACAACCCTCGTGAGAAGTGCAGAGGTGAGTGACAGAAGCTTGGCCTGGTGGCTCAGGTTTGTGATCCCAGCAACTCCGGAGGCTGATGAGGAAAGATGTAAAACTCCAGACATTTCTGGATTTCAGTGAGTTTAAGGCCAGCCTGGATAACTTAGTGAGACCCATATCTCAAAATAAAAAGGGGGCTGGGTATATAACTCAGCAGCTCAGTGGCTTATCTAGCAGGTGACCCAATACCAAAACAAACAAACAAACAATGAGTGTAATGGAGAAGGGACATCACTTTGCACTTCTCACACCTCATGATCCATGGATGAGCTATTCTAGAGTTAGAAAAGCTACTTAGAAAAAAAAAAAAAAAAAAAAAAAAAAAGAAAAGCTACTTAGGAAAGTGGATGCAAATAGTCATCAGAAAACCCTCAATATTTATCAATTAGTTGAGAAGCCAAGAACTACATCTAAGACTACACTTCTCAGTTGAGCCTTATTCAACAGCCTTTTTATTATAGGTCAGTAGTAACTGCTGATTTCATGTGATTGGATCATCAGTAGTAACATACGGGTCCACATAAAGAGATATGGAGGTGTTAACTCTTCTCTTTGGTGAGTCAGTCTTTGTAATGCAGGACCCAATGTCCAGTTTGTAATTAGTATCTCTTATACCTGGGAGATACAGGTGAGAGGTATCTCAGTCACTGAAGTAATGGATAGAGCAAAGAATGCATGGAATCCGAGGGTGTGAGGGCGAGGTGCCATCTCTCATTTAAAAATCCTTGAAATTGATAAAGAAATCAATTCAGGCTTGGTTGGCTAAAATAAATGCTTAAAGAAAGTGGGACTTGAACTGAAGGAGAAGGGATATGAAATTAGGAGGAGAGGAAATGTGGATACTCGTTCTTCACTCCATGTGTGCTTGGATTTAGTGGCTCATGTCTAATCCCAGTGCTGGGGAGGTGGAGAGAGGAAGATCTCTAGATGGCTAGCTTGTCTAGTCCAATTGGTGAGGTCCAGGCTCATGAGAGACCCTGTCTCACAAACTAAGGAGAGGAATGACCCAGGAAGACATCCAGCGTCAATCTCTGCCCTCCACACACATGCACACACACATACGCACACACAAAAGGTCCAGAGGATGGAGGAAAATAAAATAAAATAGTACATAATTTCCATAAAGGATATTTGGGATAGGAAAGGAAAGCGGGGTTATGAGGTGAAAAATAAAATATAGAAATGTCGATTCACACTCAGCCCATCATAGAGCTTGAGTGGTTTTGGTTTTTATTGTGAAGGTAAGGGCCATTTCTGGTGACCATGGAAGAGTGTTTGGGGAAGGGTTCATTGGACTCTGGCTTTCTGAATCCCGAGCTCTTCCCTGGAATCTATATTGGTGACCTTAGAAATCTGCACACAGGGACTTGGGTTAGCTGTTGTGAACCAAGAGACGTTCAATAGTTCTTCAAAAGATCAGAAAATCAGCTATGTTACAGGAGAGGAGCAAAACTGTTACTGAGGAAGAGTCATTTGCATGCAAACCCACTGAATCTGTTTTTTTTTAATATTTGGGAGAGAGAGGAGAGAGAGAGAGAGAGAGAGAGAGAGAGAGAGAGAGAGAGAGAGAGAGAGAGAGAGAGAGAAGAGAATGGGCAAGCCAGGGCTTCCTCCCTTGGAACTTCAGATGCATGCACCATTTTGTTCATCTGGCTTTACTCTGGTATTGGGGGATTAAACCCAGGTCTGCAGGCTTTGCAAGCAGGTGCCTTTAACCCTATGTCGCCTTTCCAGGCCTGCATTTGTCCTCTGATGTGTGTCTTTTAAAAAAAATCTCAGATTCTAAGAGTATGCCTGGCCAACCCCAGGAAACAAAACTGTCCAGATCAATTGAACTTTGCAGGTCTGAAGAAAAGCACCTGCATGTGCAGAAGGCCAGGTAACCCCTCACACAGCATTGCTTCATCTGTTTGAACCGCTTCTCAGAACTGTGAGAAATCTTGCCACTCACATAAAAATGGTAATGGATGTGAATAAAAATAATGAATACACAGCAATATTAATATTAAAAATACTACAGGTGATAAGTGCTATTAAATATGAAACAATTTAAGAAGGATAGAAGTGAATGGCTCTTTGCTTTTTTAAAAAGGCGAGGCTTGTCAATGCTGTAAAATCGTTTCATAAGGGAAACATTCACTTGTTTTTCATCTTCTTTTCTCAAGATCCTTAAATAACAGCATCCTCTCGATTAAAATAAAAAATCCCCAGGTCTACAAACCTCCAGCAGTCAGAAAACCATGCACACAGCCCATACATACCATATACAATTTAGCCCTTCATTACATTTACCTTGATTTGGTATCTATGGTTTTGTGATCAGCTTCGACTTAGACCTTAAGCTCCTTGAAGGCAAGAAGCTAGCCTTCAACTTGGTGCCCAGCGCACAGGATGCGGGTAGGGAAGGAAGGCGGAGGAATGCTGCAATTAAGCAGGGGGGTCTTCAATGCCATCCTGCAGCTCAGCCCCTGAGCGGCTTCCCGCAGCTCTGCAGGGCCGCCCCATTAGTGGGGTACTTAATGTCTCATCCCCCACCCCCC